>JAHWFP010229661.1:27814-65483 GCA_023313725.1 Lithobius niger | reverse complement strand
CCCCCCCCCCCCCCCCCCAAAAAAAAAAAAGACACCATAAAACTGGATTAACTTTTCCATCTCGAGATGGAAAAAAAATGGATTTAATCATTTGGACCAAGAAGTTGTGATATCTACTCCAAAACAAAGCCTGTTAAGGATTCGGCTGTTTGAAGTCGTCGTACCAAATGCCAAGCTCTTTCGCAAAGTTAATCCCACCGACTAAGACTTCAAACGTTAAATGAAGTATTTGAAAATGGCGCAGTAAGCATTTAACCTTCGAACTCTTATCGGTGGGACTAACTTGGCGAAAGAGGTTGGCGTTTGATATCACGACTTCAAACGGCCGAAAAGCTTGGTAGGAATCCTTAACTAGTTTTGTTTTGGGGTGGATAGATATTTAACAATTGCATTGCTCTTTCCTGACCACATAACCACAAAACACATTTTAAAAACTACTTCCAGAATAAGTAATGTGTATTTATTGTAATAAAATAAAGCAGACATGTAGCCATATTCCAGAAATCTACTCCAGTGTGAGCGTGAGAAGGCAAGCATGAGTGCAAAAATCTAAGGTAAGGGTAAACAATTTAATACAATTTTAATTTTGTCCTGACGTCTGAGGTTATTTCTATACACGCGCTTTGACCCTTACACTTACCCTTAGCCCCCACTTGATTTCTGAAATACGACTGATACATTTACTCGTCTCTTTTCTAATAGTCTTTTGCATAAAGCTGTCCAACACTGTTGTCTTAAATAAATACGGATGCAAACATATTTAAGTTACCTTTTGGACTTAAATGTCAGACTGCCTGAGTGGGGAATCGTTCCTACGACCTTTTAAACCAAGGGCCGGAGTCCTACCACTCAGCCATACTGATATGGACTTTTTTTTTTTAAAGGAAACGTCCGTAGGAAGCATTTAACACTCATACATATACATATAATCATACACTTTCCAATCTGCACTGGTGGGATGCTTGTCTGCGCATCACACACCAAAGTGAACAGAAAGGAACACACTTAAAGCGTGAAAATAAGGTTATAAACGGATCAAAGAGCCAATTGGGCTCGATAAGTGTTAAATAAATACGGATGCAAACCTATTTACGTTGCCTTTCGGACTTAAATGTCAATATGGCTGAGTGGTAGGACTCTGGCCCTTGGTTTTAAAGGTCGTGGGTTCGATTCCCCACTCAGGCAGTCTGACATTTAAGTCCAAAAGGCAACGTAAATAGGTTTGCATCCGTATTTATTTAACACTTATCGAGCCCACTCAACTGGCTTTCTGTCCCGTTTATAACACTGTTGTCTGCGTAAGTGTAGTTCCACGTTTCAGGAATATATATTTTTTTTATGAGTTTTTTTTTTTCGGAAAGGTCGAAGTAGTTTATATTTTTCTAGTTTCTGCCTCTTCCTTCTCAATTGCGAGTATAGCCACTCCGTATAATCTCTCCTGACTCAATTTTGAAAGAAGGTTACTACAATTTCGCAAGCGATCGTTCAGCAGTTGCTACTGTACCAGGTCAAGTACAGAATAATCCGTAGACGTGCCAATTCCGGCATGGAGGAGATAGTCCTATAATCCAGAAAGTCTGTGTTTCTGTGCTGTAATACATGTAAAATAGGTGGGCAGATAGAAGACTTCTGCCTCCGCTGTTTTGGAACCACGTATCTTTAGAGCGAAAACAGCCGTATTTGTGGATTTTGGACGTCAACTGTTCTGCGTGCTAACCATAACAGATGTTTACACTTTTTTTTTTCATTTTTACATTTTTACTTGGCTATTTTGGTTCTGTCCGATGTCTCGTTAGCACTAGCCAGTTTTGTTCTGGCGAACATGGGTTAATGAAATTACGCCTAAGGTTTAATAATTTTACTCCTCAGTAAAAATGTCTGTTATCATGTACTATTGATATTGAGTTTGAAGTGACTCGAAGCGTTGAGTGAAATTGATATGTTGTGCACCATATTGGCTACTATTCCTTATTTATCGTACAAGTGATTTTTTTAAAAATTCGGGCGAACTAAAATTTTTTGGTACATTAAATGTGAAAAGAATAGTATGATTTCAAGTTATACGCTGACATTTACAAATACTCCGTATTCAGTGCGGAGTTCGCATGTAGAGCCAGTCGTTGAGCTAGCTGCAAGGAGCACTGAGGTAAAAACATTAGGTAAAACATTGAAGTAAAAATTGAACACCGATTATGGAAACTTGAACTTTCTGAAGTTACACACACACGTAGGCACTGTTATAAACTGCAAGGTGAAACCTCACATAATAACAGTAGACACTTCTTCTTACTGAGAGAGTTGTTGTGCCTCTTGGAACATTTTGCCACTTCGATTGGTGACCACACATTTCCTATCAAGCTTCAAGGCTCACTTTGACAGCTTGTAATGACTGGGGTTGTCATCTTTTGGGGGGCTGGCTCATGAGCATGCTCAACCCAGTTTTTATTTTTGTACTGTATTGTATTGTCAAGCCAATGCTGCGATAGCAGTTTTCTTGAACCTAAAAATGCTCAATTTTTTGATTTGTTCGTAGCTTTTGCAATTTTCAGCAAGTGGAATATTTCTTATTTAGATTTACATTCGAAGCCTAAGGAATTAGACAAAACAACGTTTTTTAGCTTTGAGAAATCCGCTCTCACAGCACTGGCTTGACGCTCTAGTTGTTTACCTCAGCTTTCCAGTGCCCCTTGCAGTTTGCTCAACGAACGGCTCCTGATTCTAGCCTCGTAGCAGCCAATATGACGTTATTACCGCTGTTCATTGCTCTATACTTTTAACTACCACACTAAAAATGTTGATATTAAAATATAAAATTTCACCCCTTACAATAAAACTTATTGTTTTGTCACTTGTTAAACACATTTTGTTGTATCGCCTTTTTTAAGTAGCAATCGTGCCTATTTTTGGGGGAAAATGTTTTTTTTTAACTACGGATATTGAAAATTTTTTTAGGGATTTTCAAGGGCGACAGCACCGTGATTTTGGGGGCAAACGCTTGCAGCCATCCGGCAACACTGGTTGCACTACGGTCATGATGCCATACGTTATTTATGATAAACTCCCTCGCTACGCGAGTTATCTTTAAACGTGTCAAGTCATTTTCTTAATGAAAAAAATAGCCTTGCAAACATTGGGATTGTAAACAAACCAACTTTTGGAGTAAAGCCAAGACTGGAACATCCGTTATTGTCATAGCCTGCCTTCCTTCCTTGGTATCATGGCGCCCCTTTTGGGTTATTGGAATATTCGTGGGGTAAGATAGTTTTTTTTTATTATTTTAGTGAGTTTTTGTGTGTCATTACTGCCTAATCCTTGGGATATTTGCGTCACTAGATGCAGTAAAGTGGCGAGTTTTCACTCTTTTTAGGAATCGGCTTCAGGTTTTTAAAAAATGTGAAATCAACTCTATTACGTAACTTTTGCTTTCATTTCGTACTTGTTGTAACTGTTTATTTTATAACTTCGGTGTAAACAAGATATTGTAGTAACTCCAAAACGCGTCCCTAAATTTAGCCTGGTTTAACTGGATTTTTATTTTGTGCGAAGTACCTTGCGTTTTGAGAATTAGTGGTCTTCCTTAGAGCAGTGAAATTAGCGCATACTGATGACGATGCTAGCTAGCATCTTAGGAGCCGGTTCTTGGACGTGCTTTGCCCACGACATCACGGCAAGGGCAGGGCCGGATTACGGCTACTCGGGGCCATGGACAACATTTTTGAGGGTGCCCCCCTCCCCTTCCCCACAGTACTCTTCTACGTAAACAGCTCCTTATCTAGGGGTAAATGGAAGAAAATTGCGGGAGAGGAAGAATTGTTTTTTTTTTGTTTTTTTTTTAGTTTTACTTGTCAGTACTTCTCATCTTACGTTTCAGAATTTTACTGCGCAAGATTTTCTCCTTGTTCTGCCAAATTTTTTTTTTTTAGTTTTGATTGCCAAACATTATGAGAGAAATTGTGTTTAGCTGTAAAGGTTTTGAGCAGGGCCGGGGCCCCTTAGAAATTCGGGGCCAAATGTCCCTGCCTAATTCGGCCCTGGGCAAGGGGCACTGGATACAAATGGAGGTACAAAAATGACGGCATCTTTAGTCAAGCCGATGCTGTGAGAGCGGATTTCTTAGGCCTGAAAAACTTAATGAGTTTTGTCCAATCCCTTACGCTGCGGAACACATATTAAGGTTTAAATCGGGGAAAAAAAGATTTACAATTCAAATTCAAAAACTGAGCAAGTTTTACTCCTGAAAGCCGCTCTCACAGCATTGACTTGACAAACTACGCTGTTTTTATCTCCACGTATATCCAGTGCTCCTTGTAGCTAGCTCAACGACAGGCTTCAGATCAGGCCCGGACTTGCAGCCTCAGTGCTCAAGTGCCATGACGTATTAAAGAGGTCCCCAAACAGAAACAACTGTGGGGGGGGGGGGGAGATGAAACTATGCGAGCATATAAGCGACCGGTCATTATTATGCCTGGCGGAGGGGGAGGAGGGGGTAGAGGAATAAAAAGGTAATGTGACCATCAAATGTTCGATGTTACCCCTCCCGCCCTCCACCATTCAAACCCCTGAAAAAATATTGGCCTCCCTACTTAAAAGTCCAAATATAATGTGACCCCCGTCACTGCCTCACAGAAATGTGTTGCATTTTAAAATAATATCCTGTTATTTTACTTTTAGATATGTGAGCCAATTCGTTTTGTGCTGGCTTATGCTGAGCAAGAATACGAACAGAAACTCTATGATATAAAGAATATTCCTATGTTCGAAGGAAACTATGAAGCTTGGGACGATTGGTTTTCTGTGAAATATCAGCAAGGCTTGGAATTTCCAAACGTAAGTGCTGTTCTTATTGTATTGTCTTTGATGCAAGGCTATCAATTTCTTGCACACCACCAGACGGGGTTAGTGGTCTTTCTCAAGTCAAAATTATAATGAAATAAGGCCAAAAAAAAAAAAAAGGTTGTGAGCAGTTTTAAATGGTCAATAGATGCTCCAAATTTGACAGAAGAATTGTTTTGAATTTTGTTATGCTCCTTCATTATGTTTTCAAAACATCTGTGCGTTTCTTCATTCCACAGTCACCAAATTAAAGCAAAAAATCGAGAAAGTAGCCACTACGCAGATATTCTTGTTTTAGATCACTGAAATCAGTCCTTTAACCATTTAAAAAGATTAATGGAATCTCCAGTTTTGCAGCTACAACATTTTTGCATTTTTATTTTTTTTCCATATATGTTAAGAAACTGTTTCCGATGGGAGAAGGTCGATATGAGACTTGGTTGAAAAGAAAATAACATAAAAAGTAGGAGTGGGCAAACTTCTGGCTCAATTGATCAATGATGAAAGTGATGATTGATTATTGTTACTAAAACTTGAAAGGAACCTCGAAATTTGCAGTGAGATTTATGAGCAAAATTTCAACTATTAGTACAGGAATTTAAGCAACAGGAACTGATTGGAGCTCCTTGATGACTTAATTAAAGGATTTACTGTGAACGGAGCTGTTTCTTGTTTAGAAGAGCTTTTACACCAGGTAGCGTATTTGTTTCCGTGAAGCCAGGTGCAAGCAATAGTTGGGGATGCAGTTTATAGCGTTCCCGAACTAGCACTGACAATTGGGCATTGGTGGCTGAGAGTCGTTGTCCACAATACCATTTTAGACAAAATGGTATTAAAAATCGTTGCTTTACAAGGTAGATCGGCAGTATTCGTTCTTTCACGATGCAGACGATGTAGGGAGCCTATGGCCCCATCAAAAAGGGCATTGCCGTACGATTCTCGAGTCAAGCCTTGGTCTTGGGAGTATTGTAATCTCCACTCATTGTAAGCGGACCGATAGAGCCGTGAATCAGAACAATGGAATTTGCTAAACCGTTCAAGCGGAAATATACGATGCAATGGTCACTTAAACCTAGATGAGGACCATGTTAACGTCGAAAATGATTCGGTCATCATCCGTTAAAACAATATCCAACACGTTTTCGCTTCGAGTCGGTTCCCTAACGAGCTGTGTAAAACCATGCCCAGCAATGTCATTTAAAATTTTTTGGCGGTGATGACTTTTGGTTGTCGCTAGTACAAATCTACGGTTGACAGGTTAAAATCTCCAAGAACAATCGTTGTGTCACGACTTACCTCGGAGATAATAAAATTAGACATAGAAGACTGCTGCAATTCACTTGAAGCCATCAGGATATATCCACGAATAAATTTGACCCTCTATGGCAGCAGCATAAGGGGTAAAGCTTTGGTGTTGTTGGCTACCGTGGTAAGCACAATGTCTGTGCTGCTACGATGAACAATGCAAATACCACCAGCTCTTGAACCCCTATAACCACATTATAAGGCTGGCCCCCGACAACCATTGAATCATTAAAAATATAAAAAAGCCAATAGTACTACGAACAATTCAAAACGACGTTTCGAAAAAAAATCCTTTTTTCGTCTTTAGGTTGCAAGAATAGGTTTTTTCGTCTTGAGGTTCACATAGCAAGGCCACCAAGTAGCCTGTTGTTTAAATGGCTACATAACAAGTTAAAAATGTGTTAAAAATAATAAAAACCGTAATTTCCCCTCTCAAAAGAGGCAGACAAATGTGGCGAAGCTCAAGCCCACCTGTTGCAAGTGAGCTGTATGCAAATATGGCTGCTTGCATCGTCATGGGCCAGTCGATTTCAAAACGTGGATTGTTTTACGTTTTAATGTTTCTTTTATAATTTTCCAGTTTGAGATTTTTGATTATGGGAAAATATTCTTTGATTATGAGGAAATAGTCTTTAACAAACTTGTTATCCAGAATTAGGCGGTTGTGGATTGGTGGTTGATGCGTGTGAATTACTAAAGTCTTTAAATTGATACGGGCACGAGTTTGTTTTTCTTTGAACAGAACTTGGACTTGGTCCAAGGCAGGGGTGTGCCCTGTTGCAAAACACTCCTGTGAAATTCCGGTATTAAGGCAGTGTTGCACAAGGGAATTAGATTCGACTTTGTGTTTGAAATTCGATTTATGGGAAGCCATTCGCTCCTTTAGTTTTTGTTTGCTCTGTCCAACAAAGGTGGCAGTGCATGTGGCAAACGTTTGGGTGATTAAACTAACCGAATATTACTGAATGCAAGTTTTTTCCTGAGATTTTCACGCACCCCTTGTAGATATGGCAGAGTAGTGAAAGAGACTGGTGGGGGGGGGGGGGGGGAGAGATTTTTTGGCTTTCAATGCTCTCGAGATGAGCTGGTCAACGTACCCGAATGGGTATCCATTCTCCACGTACTTATGCAAGACATACTGTAATTCATTATGAAGCAGATCTGGATTAGTTGTGTGCGAAACAATGCGTTGTACTTCGTTAATCACGACATTGCTTTTTAATGCACGTCAACGTAAGAGTTGTAGTGCAAGGTGCGAGTTGATTGCATGCTTTTTCGAAAATGAGTGAATTCTACACAATTATTACTATTTATGATCCCATTAACATCCAGAAATGGGATATCACGATTTTTTTTTTAGTTTTCCATGGTGTGTTCGAGTGATTTAACCAAACTGTTGAGAAAAAGGGAGTGCTGCCTCTTTAAGTTCAGATGGCAACAGAGCTAAACTGTCGTCTATGATTCTTTTATAGTATGCTATCTGTGGAAACTTCTCAACTAGTTTATTGTCAAGCGAATTTAATACTACGTAGAAGTTGATACAATAAACTAGTTGAGAAGTTCCGGGGTATTCTGGACGGTTTGAATCTGACCCAGTTCCAGAAGCGACATCCATAATTTTGTCTATCCCTCCATGCAGCCCAAACCCATCTCAGTATTGGTATCAGTGGCTCACCACCCTTCCAAATCCTGCCCACATTCTGTGGGAAAACATTATTTAATTTATTTATTATTTATATTTGTTTATAAGAGGAGAGGGCTTGTGTTCCCCTCCAAGGCGTTTTTAGAAACCTCGACTTCCGAAAGTGATATTTTTGAGATCTATAATTGTATTTTGAATCGAGTTTGGTTAGTACTGTGCTGAGGTCGATTGTGTGGGGGTAAGGTCGGCTGAGATACAAACCGGAAGTATCTCAGTCAACGTTACCACCGCACATTCGCCCTCAACACATTATTTCGTGACGAAACTTGACAAAGTTCGTGGCCCCTCCCTGGAGATTGCTTGAAAAAATGCATGCTCCCCACCAACCTCATTTGTCCAGTCCCCCCCCCCCTCCCCCCAAGCAATACATAATGACCAGTCCCTTTACGAGGACTGAATTATCATTAAAGTTAGGTTTAGAAATAATAAATGGAGTGATACCGTTTAAAAAAAAATTTTTCCTGTTCCCTGTCATAATTTTTTTAGGCCCTTCAAGGGGGTCACAAAAAATATCCTCAGCATATTGGAGGAAAAAGTCATTTTCGGACCCGAATATGACGCATTGGTTATATCATCCGGGGAATAATTCTTTAAAACCACTTCCTGAAAAGCGTTTTTGCGCTATGGGGTATTTTTCACTTTGCCTGTTGATGTTGCGAAGGGCATGGACATGCTGACTCGAATTGCCTTAGTTATGCATCCCTTACATCTAAATTCATGAGTCGTGAATCCCCCTCCAAAGGTGGTTTAAAGAACACTTCCTTGAATGTTTTCAAAAACACACTTTAAGTCACAGTTCCTTTTACACACAGTTGGGTATCTGTCGATGCGAAATGCTATTTTTTAATTAATTCCGAAGGAAATCCTTTACACTTAACCTGAGAGAGCATAAGAAAGCTTACGTTTTACGGTTGGGGGGGAAGGGGTCGTTTTATTTCAGTGTCTCTTGGATTATCGAAATTTTACGTCAAATTGTCAGTTCCTCCCCCCCCCCCCAGACATCAATATTCACCGGTCCCTAAAGTTTTACAATCCGACCAGCCTTAGCACGGATTTATTGGTATTAAATACACAGTTTTAAGGAAACCGAAAGTTAAATCCAGCCAAACATAAACTTTTATTTTACCCTATTTTCTATTCGTGACGCCTTTTAATGATGCTCGCTAATCTGTTTCTAAATTCACATGGAAAAAGTAACAAAATAACATGTCAAATATTTAAGTTTGTCCAATGTGTATTTCTTTATTTTATTTTCAGTTACCATACTATCGAGACGGAGATTACGAATCAACCCAAAGTTGCGCCATTTTGAGGTATTTGGCGGAAAAACACGATTTGGGTGAGTCAAGATGAAAAATGTTAAGTTTATTAGTCAAACCACGAGAAAAGAACTGTGATTAATGTACTCTGTAGCGTTTGAGCAAATCAATAGAAAAGATGAATAGCTATCTTCTCTCACCGTGTTGCCCCTTTTATTTTCGATTACAATACCCCAAGTACTTCTGTGATATTGATAATTTCTGTGTTTTAGCACTAAACTACCTTCCAGATATAATTTACGATTTCCGCGTGCAGTAAACCTTTCAATGTAAAACAAACTATTTCTGATGGTCATTTGAACTGCAGACGTTCTAAGGAATTTGAAGAATGAATACGAGCAGCATGCTCTGGACATCGAATAAACTATAATATGAACATGAATCGATGCTAAAACAGTGAGCGAAGCAAAGGATTTGTCTATAGTCCCATTTAAAATTGGTGCATTTTGTAGTTTTGCATTTTGTAGTTGGGCGCAGGGACTGCTCCTTAATATATCCAACCTCTCGTTCTTAACCGAACTCTTTATAAGCTGCTGGCCACATATACAAAACTAAAAATTGATTAAAGAAATCTGATTCTATCATTAAAATTCTGCGGTCGAACCTGAACAAGATGGGTTTTTGTTAAGCGAATACTCCTTCATGTGTGTTGTCCAGTTTGGACTGATAAGATACCCTCAGCTGGCAAACAGTGGGTTCATTTGCGGGTCTAATCTAGTTATATTTTCTATTGCGTCACATGTTGAGTCTGTTTCTCATTTTGCAGTACGCAGTTATCGTTTAAATCCTCAATTCATTATTACAGCTCCCATAACGGCCGAAGAAAAGCGTCGGGTGTACATGGTGGAACAGCAAATAATGGACATGAGGTTGCTGCTGGACTTACTGGTGTTTAATTGCGATGGAAGATATGTAAGTATCGTTAATATTTTAAAATTAAAATGTGCGAAGTGAGACGCGGCTCGGGATACATCAATCAATATTTACAATTATTTGGCTAATGTCGGTTTCATCATGTCGGATTGATGCAAAATTTGCGATGCGATATCTCGGGAACCGTGTGGTTTGCAGAATTTGTTTTTCAAAACGAACTGCACATCTGTTTACCTACATGGTCTTAAACGATCGAGTTAAAAATACTGCCCTACAGCATTTTGCCGTTTGACATGGTTAACCGTTGCGTCACATCGAGAAATCTTACGACTAAGGTATTGGCGTTCAAAGTTTTCGTCCGCCCAATTCTTGAGTATGCCACACCGGTTTGGTGGCTTTACTTAGTGAAGGTCATCGACCTAATCGAATCTGTACTGAGGAAATTTCCAAGTGCCTCCCTGGACTTCGAGATATTGATCACCACCTTGAACTGCTGGAACTTTGTCGACTGAGATTCGACCTTATTCTAACATATAAAATGCCGTACTACATAACCTTATTTCAGTCGATTTACTCCTCTTTGATCTTGCCACTCGTCTTCATAATACCCAGGGTCAAACCTGGAAACTTGCGGTCCAGGGGTCTCAGCATGACTGTAGAAAAAATTTTTGACGGTCCGGGTTGTCCCGTTCGTTTTGGAATGCCCTTCATTAAAGGATGTACGCATGAACTCGGAGGGAGGCGCCGCAGGGAGCTTCTTACTGAAAAGCTTCTCTCCCGTTATTAAGAGAGCTTGTGAGTTGCCAGCGCTACCACGGAAAAAAAAAACGATTCCTCCACCTTCCACTAACAGTCGTAAATTATTTATTTATTTATTTATTTATATAATACCTAGAATATTTTCCTCTTGCATGCTAGGAAAAACAGAAGTAGTATGTTGGTACTCTACTAGATGGCGCCACACGTAATAAGCTCTGTATTTGTTTGGTATTCTCAATCCGAATTTCTAACGCAGATTTGAAACTAGACTTTGGCACGGCCGTGTTCGTACCCCGCCGGGTGTCCGTTCCGACATCGGTTCTAAAAGATAATGACCGCCTCTTGTGTCTTGGCCTTCGAGTAGCCTCCTAGGAAGATGTCCTTAACGTGGCCGCCAACACCCTATGTGAAAAGCTTTCCACTAACCTTCCTCCTGCCGCAATCAAGAAACTTGGCCTTCCTCAAGGCCTGCTTCACAAGATACTATCCCATGGTTTACCAGGGCTCTTTTCTATTCTACCCTCCTTCTCCGGGAAGTTGTATTGAACACGGCTTCTAACCTCAATGACTCTACACGCCGCAAGCTCCATAATCAACCAATCTTCCACGAGTCCGATACACGCTTCAGGGGGCTCATCTTGAAGCTTGCTCCGCACATGGACATCGCGTGTAAACTGAAGTCTTTTCGTCCCAAGCATCCACGCTTCTCAAGAAACACCTCCTCACGTGCCACCCGTTTCGACAGTAAGGACGATTGGGATCACTCCTCCACTCCACCACCTGCTGCTGATCCTCGCCCTCCATTTCTCGCTCGCCAAACGCCCTTTCTCTCCTCTGGCTCCTGCCTCGGCCGGGGCCGTTACTATGGCCGCAATGTAACTCCCGACAGACACAGACGTTGCTCATCACCAGGTCTTCGTCAGCAGCAGAGCTCTAGGCACCGACAACTACCTTCTGGCCCATCCGATCGGGGGCCGCCTTCGTCACTACTTACCGACCTGGCAGGCAATTACATCTGATCCGCTTATCCTCTCAGTCATCCGCAACGCCTTCCATCCACGTTTCCTACACCATCCGCCACTCCGTTCCCTGCCATGGTCTTCAACCACCTTCGTTTCCAGTCAGTTATTGGAAGAAATTTACGCCCTCCTCAACAAGAAGGCCATTCAGCCCTTTCCCAATCCGGACAGGTTGGGTTTCTACAGTCCCATCCTTGTATGTCCAAAGAAAACAGACGACTTTCGCCTAATTTTCAACTTCAAACCTCTCAATCGTTTCATCCACAACGACCAGTTCAAAATGGAGACTATCGACACCATCCACCACTCCCTTTTCTCAGGGCGATTGGATGATTTACATCGATTTCTCGGACGCCTACTTCCACATTTCTCTGCATGCATCTGTCCGGCCCCTCTTCCGATTTATCTACGCAGGCACAATTTATGAGTTTCTTTGCCTCCTGTTTGGCCTCAATCCGGCGCCTCTGGTCTTCACTGCCATTCTCAAACCAGTACTGGCAACTCTACATTAACACCAGATAAGGGTGAGTGCCTACCTGGACGACTGGGTCCTTCATCCAGACAAAAATACTGTTTCTCCGTAGTCTCGACTTCACCATCCACTTACTTCAACCCCTCGGTTCCGGGATCACTTTCCCCAAATCTCGACAGTTCATCTTCCTCAGCGTCTTCTTCAACCTTGATACCGCAACTATTATGCCGTCCCTGGACAGGGTATCTGACCTTTTGACAAAGCTCGGGACTTTCTCCGCCCTCTACATGTTACAACAACTATATTCCCTCATCAGAACACTAGACTCTGTCGCCGACTAAGTCCCCTACAGCAGATCGATGATGCGACCCCTCCATCTTTTTCTGCATGACGGAATGGCCGGATTCCTTCCTATGACCTTTCACAGACCAGCTGTGCCAGGTGTCTTCCTCCCTTCCTCTCAAGACCCAGCTTTGGTGGATGGACCTTCCCACTGTAACACAGACGGTTCCCCTTTATGAACCAGTCCCAGACCTACACTTGCTAATGAACGCCTCCCTCTCCAGATAGGGAGCCCACATCCACAACGACATGGCCTCCGGTACATTGCGTCCGCACGATCAGGCTCGTATCAATGTACTGGAGTTACGTCGGGCCGTCCATTTGGGCCTCCACCATTTCAGTTACCAAGTTGCTGGGAAAGTGGTTCAGGTCCACATCGAGGACTCGATCGTCCTCCCTCCACAATGTCACATCCGACATCTTCAGGCTACTCATCCGCCTTCACACAACCACCTTCCCGCTAGACATTCCAGGCAACCGCAACGTGATTGCGGACTCTCTTTCCCGACGATCTCTCCCAGCAGGGGAATGGTCCCTCAAGATATCCAACTGCGAGTATCTCTTCAACATCTGCTAGTCCGCTAGTTGGACCTCTCTCCCATGAGGCACAATGCCAAACTTCGCCAATTCAACATTGTCTTTCGAGCTGCTGGTAGTCACCACCTCCTGGACGATTTTCGTATCTCCGCCCTTCTCATATCCTTTGAAATTGAACGACGTGTTACCAGGAACCTGTTCCCGGACTGGGACTTATCTATAACCTTACTATTTGCACCGTATAAACCCCTTACTTTCTGCTACCTCAGTCACCTTACCCAGAATACTGTTTTTCTCATTGGCCTAGCTGCCTGCATCCGCTGCAGTGAACTACAGGCCTTATCTGCTACACCGGTCGACTGTTTCTTTTTGGCAGATTATAAAGGAGTCACCCTGACACCATACGCCTTCTTCCGGGACAAAACATAGAATCCCCATGAACGATTTCATCCTTTCATCCTTCCAGCACTCTCTAACATTCTTGGGGACGAGCCAAAACGCTCCCTATGTCCCGTTCGAGCCATCCGCTTCTATCTCAAGAAAACCAAGCTGCTTCGCAAAGGTCGTTCCTAGCCTTTTATACCCTTTAAAAGCAACAAGCATGTGACGTCTTCCCGGATGATCTCCACATGGATAAAGACCGTCATTCTTCAAGCCTACAATGCCCTAGATATGGACTGCTCTGACCACAACAGCCATGTCACCACTCATGAACTTTGGGCCATATCCGCAATCCTGGGCCCTTCACAGCAACGTCCCCCCATCTCCGATATTCTTGAAGCAGCTTCCTGGCGACATCCTTCTGTTTTTACGTCCAACTATTTTCGAGATATGTCCTCCCGAGCGGAGGGACTCTACCGCCTGGGTCCTTTTGCAGTAGCCTGACGAATTCTGTAACCGCTTAAGCCAAATTCGGTCGTCCGTCCTTCACCTTCACGACCTCTCTTTCAACCTAGACCGATGGCGAAGTTTTTTACTTTCTGTGAGCCACCCCACCACCCCAGGGTGCCTGTCATGTTGCAGCCGCCGTCTTTGATGAAGTCTGTGGAATGCTAAAAATTGAGGTAATGGTACTTTTCGTAAGCAATAAAAATATCAATTTACCAGGGCCACCTAGTTTGGTTTTGCCTTCCGAAAACATGCATTACCTAGTTCCCACCCTGCCTCCCCTCTGTTCGCCACTCGACTTTAGCTGAGGATGAAAAGATGAAGCTATGAGCAACAAGGCGCTTTATATAGAGGAGTGAAGCGCATAAAGATGCTCGTTGGGTCGCGTCACCGGCAAGATCCAATCTCTAGATCAAAGGCATAGGAGTAGGAGAATGCTAAAAAAAATGAGGTAATTTATATTTCAGAAGGCAATAAAAACCAATTTTAGCCAGGTGGCCCTGGTAAATTGATGTTTTTCTTACTTAATGTTGTTTAAGCAAAACTAGTATTCTTCGCCATATTTGAACGTTTTACCAGAACAAATTTGAATGTCTTACCGCATAGGTAAGGCATCTATATGGTGATTTGCTCACTGTAACCGGTATTATAATAACCACATTTATATTACAGGAAAAATTGAAAGAAGATCACGAGAAGTACACACCAATTGCTTTGGTAGCTTATTCCGAATTCTTAGGAAACAACAAATGGTTAGCGGGTGATAAGGTAAAATATATCTCTACTTTGATCATGAAGATTCGTTTCTCTTGTAAAATATTTGTCCATTCTTGTATTTACCATTTATCATTTACCAATGGTTGTCTTGTCAAACAATTAGTTTAATTTTTATTGGTCTACTACAAAGTATAAAAAATAGGTGCGTGTCACAAATTGAAAAGCGCCATTCTGGGGTTGTGTTGCTCTGGTAGAGCTGTGGAGCATACAATGATCAGAGACGTCAGGAAGGATAAAAGTTAGAGAAATATAAACCATAAATTTACCGACATAATTTTCCATCTAGCCAAAAAAATTATGTAATTTTGCCGACTGATTTACCGACTGACCAAAAATTATGTAGTTTTGCCGACTGATTTGCCAACTGGCCAAACATGGGGGGGGGGGGGGGGGGGTGACACCACCCTCCTAACCTCTGCGTAAAAACGTCCCAGATAATGATGGGTTCCGCGGAGTGTACCTAAGAATTTTGGAAAGGAAATTAGAATACAAAATGGGGTTTGAGATATTTGGTTAAAGGATCTAGCGGGAGACTGTAAAAACCACTGTAAAACAGGTGTTTTAATGGCTTTAAACTTTTATAAAACCTTTTTTCATACCCGACATGTGAACTGGTAAGACTTAATTTGTTTTGACCCCTACTACTAGAATAAATATTTCATATACAAACAAGCTTTCATAAAAACACAAAATTGGCTACCAAGTTCTGTTGTATAAGAATAAAAAAGCCAAGCGGTGCACAAACATAAAAAAAAAGCATGAAGTTACGAGGTGACTTTCACCTCGTCATCAGGTAAGGTGCATTAAATCCACAAAAGTTTCATCCACATGCCAAAAATACAGTTCGCAAAAATGCATTCGCAGTGATCGATCGGTCCTCCTAATGCTCACCGGTTTTGCCCAGGTTAAGCTGAGGTTGTTTTTAAAAGTTTTTCTATGTTTTATTTCCAACATTAACAATTTTACTACCCTATGCTGAAGCTGTATGAATTGTATATTTTGACATGTTGGCGAAACTTGTATGGATTTAGTGCACCTGATGATGAGGTGAAAGTA
Source organism: Lithobius niger (assembly GCA_023313725.1). Taxonomy (NCBI): domain Eukaryota; kingdom Metazoa; phylum Arthropoda; class Chilopoda; order Lithobiomorpha; family Lithobiidae; genus Lithobius; species Lithobius niger. The sequence continues at coordinate 49,601 of JAHWFP010229661.1, read as the reverse complement.
TCGTCGATACGTCATGCGTTTTGTATGTTTGGGCACTGCTTGGCTTTTTTATTCTTATATCATTATAGTGCTTGTCTACTTCATTAAGTTCAGTTATAGTTTGGTGTAGTTGTAGTGTGAAGTGGCATTTGTCGATTATGGCACCCGCATGGATTGGCATGGCCTTCTAATACTATTCAATCATTACAATCGTAATTGTAATTCAGTATTCCACCCAACACCGTCTTCATTTTCATGATTATTGTATTCACGCCCATACTTTTATTGGTAAGGGATCAAACAAGTGCTGGAATTTCGTTCGCCTTATGATATCGGATTTGCATGTCTATGTGCATTCTGCAAATCCACACGAAATCTACAAATCTGCTGACTTGACAATCAGTTGGAATCACGGCAAGCTGTACAAATCCAAGCTACAGTCAATACCAATACTCACAAACCCAGGGAACATTCAAGTATTACGTCATCAGAAGAGGGGGGGGGTTCGCCTACTGGTGATGATTGCTGACGAGGGGGGAGGGGCTAATTTCTTGATGGCGTAATACTTGAACATTCCCCGTTGTAAATCGTCGCAAATCCTTATGGATCCGAAAATCTACACAGATCTATCTCGTACCCCAACAGTTCCAAGGTCTTGCCTGACCTCAGCCATCCCAGGCATTTTAGGTCTCTTTTCTGGTCTCTTTTGTGATCTATCTTGAGACTTTTTCTGTACTGATCTCTCTGTTGTGATCTGTCTTTTGAGATCTTTCAGAATGATCTGTTTTGTGTGGCATCTTCCAGACTGATCTCCGTTTTAATCTTGTGACATCGTCTTTACTGGTCTCTTTTGTGATCTCTATTGTGACATCTTCTGTGGTCTCTTTTATGATCGCTTTTGCGACTTCTTTCGGACTGATCTTTCTTGTGACATCTTCTGAGCTGATCGCTCTGTGACATCTTCAGGACTGATTTCTCCTGTGATGTCTTCCGGGCTTATCTCGGTTGTGATCTCTCTTGTGACATCTTCCAGACTGGCTTGTTTTGTGTGACGTCTTCCAGACAGATCATTGTTCTGGTCTCTCCTGTGACATCTTCCGGATTGATCTATGTTGTGGTCTCTTTTGTGATTTCTCTTGTGATATCTTCCGGACTGATCTCAGTGTCATCTAGCTTGTGACATCTTCTGAGCTGATCGCTCTGTGACATCTTCAGGACTGATTTCTCCTGTGATGTCTTCCGGGCTTATCTCGGTTGTGATCTCTCTTCTGACGTCTTCCAGACTAATCTGTCTTGTGTGAGACCTTCCAGACTGATATCTGTTGTGATCTCTCTTCTGACGTCTTCCAGACTGATCTGTCTTGTGTGACATCTTCCAGACTAATCAGTGTTTTGATCTCTTTCATGACATCTTCTGGACTAATCTATGTTGTGATCTCTATTGTGACATCTTCACAAATTGATCTGTCTTGTGTGACATCTTCCAGACTGATTGCCGTTTTCATCTCTTTCGTGACATCTTCCAGTATAATCTCTGTTGTGATCTCTCGTGACAGCTTCCAGACTGATCTCAGACTTTTTGATTTCTCTTGTAACATTTTCCAGACTAATCTCTGTTGTTATCTTGCTTCTGACATCTTCCAGACTGCTCTGTTTTATGTGACATCTTCCAGACTGATCTCTATTTTGCTCACTCTTGTGACATCTTCCAGACTAATATCTGTCGTGGTCTCTCTCATGACATCTTCCAAAACAAGTTAATGTCTGCTCGAATAATGACATTAATGAGACTAACGTGTGTAGTACATACGGGCCCTCAATGTGTCCTAGGTATGTCAGTTATAGAATTCGAGTCTTGATTCACTTTCTAGTCGGCGATGCTGATCACTGGGTTATGCTTGCTCAGGGTCCTCACGGACGCCTCACAAACCTCATGGTGCGACTAAATGTTTTTTTCCATTCAGTGGTCGTCTACTTACGTAGACAATGGACAGAAAAAGGTTAAGTTTCTACGTTAGAATATAAAGAAACGTTTTTGAACTGAGTTTTTTTTTATATGAAAGTTAAATTAATGTCCTGATTTATTTTACTTTTAGTAACTCCCAAGTGTTTTTAATTTTATGTGCTGATGGCAGTAATTCCATCACTTGATACTTCTTCTTTACTTGGGCTAAGTTAAATACTAATGATGCAAACAAACACCCTTAATTGCACTTTGCCCAAACTCTGTGCTGTTTATTTCTTTGCACATTTACGTTTTGTAATGCTTATTTTAATGTAATTTTTATTCCAGTTGACCTACGTGGATTTCATGTTCTACGAGTTTGTGCTCTACCACCATAGTGTATTTCTGCCCGGTTGCGTTGACGAACATTCAAACTTGAGGGAATTTATGACTCGATTCGAAGTACGTATTGTTTTGACTATTTCCTAAGACAGAATGCTTATAATTTCGTTTCGTTTCCTCGGTCGCCAGAAACAACACAGCTGAACGATGACTCCAATCGTTCCTCATCTTACACTTCGTGAATATATTCAGTATGTACTGTCTTCATGCAGAAATTGACGTTATCACATTCTTCATCATTCATAAGACAACAAACACAACAGTTGTACAACCAGTAGGGATCGGGGCATTGACGGCTTCGGGACTGAATTGTTTGAGGGTGGGGGGACGGGGATGATAGAAGTTTGCTTTGGAAACAAAAGTTGACTAAACAAGAGGCAGCCTCATTAGGCACTTTTATTCCGTTTAGTTCCATCTGAATGTAGCGTAAGCTTCAATGCAGTTCATTTTATTTTGTAAAATACGCCCCACAAACACAAAAAATAAATTAGGATACATTTACATTGCAAGATTGCGCTGCATACCTGACTCAGCGTCCAATGTCAGCACTGGATAAATGAATGCATTGATAAAAAAAAATAACAACTCAAGTTATTCATTTGATTAATGTTTAGCCTGCAAGTTCTTTTTATTGTTTTATTTTCAGGGGTGGGGGGAGGGGACGTGAAATATTTAAAGGCGTTATGGCCCACCTTGGCCCATCCTTAAATCTGTCACTGGGCCGGATGGACAGCCGACCGCCCTCTCCCCCACTTGCCGTTTTCGAATTTTGAAGTATAGACAAGCCAAAATTGGCTTTTGCTACTTCAGCACTTTTCTGATTAGAGTGTAACAGTCCACCCCTGGCTACTTTTGGGGGTCACTGGTGTCGGTCACTTAAAGACGGGTTGCCACCAAACGAAAATTTGAAGCATCTAGCGCCATCGAGCGCTTTCTAGTTCTCTCTAGCGCTTTCTCGCAGCAAGCAAAGGTATGCACAAAGAAATATCTTTTAGGACAACAACCAAGCCACGTGCCTTCGGAATTATTGAGTAAATTTTGGTACGTCATCGTGCATCTGGAAGCAAGCTGTAAATATTAACGATATTACTGCCACTAGATGGCGTCACGGTAGAATATAAAGAAAATACCCTGGCGCCATCTAGTGACAGTGATATCGTTAATCTTTACAGCATGCTCCCAGGAGAATGCGGACGTCCCACATTTTTACTCAATAATTAAGGAGACATCTGGCTTGTTTGTTGAGTTTAAAGGTATTGCTTTGTCCATTCCTTTGCTTGCTGCGAGATAGAACGCGATAGGGCTAGATGCTGAAAACTAGCCACACAAGCAGAAACAATGTCATTATGTCTTGTGTCCTTTTCATGAGCGTTGTTTTAACAGGATACGTTATTAATACAACAACAGCAAGGCAGAAACGAACATGAGGCAGTGCCGCAGCTTAGCTTTTTCGAAGGAGGGGTGTAAGGACAAAATGTTGGGCCTGTCCTGAACATGTAAACAAATTTAGGGGCAAAATTACCCCCAATCCCAACCAAAACGTTGTGAATATTGTCTCATTTGGCCATCCAACTCAAGAATTTTGGGCACCCTTTCTTCTGGGCCCGGGTACCTTGCACCCTGTGCACCACCCCTAATTGTGGCCCTGACATTAGGGGCATATGGAGACAAGGTTTTTTTTTTGAGGGGGGGGGGTGTGGATTGTAAGGCTTAAATTCCCGACCAGAACCCCTGTTTTAAACAAAATTCTTAAGACTTTTCTTTTGCTCTTGTTTCTCGCGCCTGATAGTTTCGTTTTGACTTCCATTACTTCCAAATGGGGCCCATTCTTCGACTCAAAATTTAGTTGGCGGGTGGAGGAGAAAGACCATATTTTCGGCCATGACAAATGTAACTTTACCTGTCTGCCTTTGTTTTTAAGGTCTTCTGTTAATACCATTCGCTGTCAAAATGGGCTTGACTGGTTGCAGGGTTTGAGTTGGAGCAACAAAAATGAATAAAAACACCTAGTGTTTTGGAAGCTTACAGGGCAGTCGAGCGGCTTTTATATTCATTTGTTATCAACGCGTTTCAAAAGTATTAATTTTCAAAAATATAATAAGCCTTAACGTCACGACACAAACTAATTATTTTTGTATTTTATTTTCCTTTACATTTCTTTTACAAAACCTTGATCGCGATGCAGGAACTCACGAAACGTATCGGTGAAAACTTGGTCAATCACTTTCTACTGGAGTAATATTGACGTTGTTGGCACGGTGTAACGCGTCGCATCAGAATGCATTTTTTGTCGTAAATGGATAAAAAAAATTACTTACCAGGATGTAATAACCAGCAAAAACTTTAAAGCACATTGAAAAATCTTTACGGACCGATACAGAAATTTTTTTTTCTTGTTTCTTGCTTGAGAACCCTTCCGTAGTGCAATAGTCAGTCCTGATTGCTAATATCTTTTTCTTTTCTTTCCAGTCTATTCCGAACATTGCAAAATATATGCAAACGAAGTTCTTCCAGAGACTGACATTGTATGGTCCAATAGCCAAAATCAATGATCCTGTGACATACAGACCTGTACAAGCCTAACTTACAAGTTAATAAAATACAAACCACACTCAATGACGTAAGTGGTTTTTTTTTCAATTATTTTAGGACTTAGTTCGTTTTTACCAAGAATACAAAGCAGAACAGTTTTTTTTTGTGTGTGAGTGAGTATTCTCAAGCAAAGGTACTTAAAAGGCCAAAATTAGGCTAAATGTGCGCAGTGTTCGCACGAGATTACACACAAAAAAAAGTCAACCACTTTTCAAGACTTTTTTCAAAATCATTTTAAATACAATTTTTAATTACCTTTATTAATACAAACAAGCTAAAAACAACATTTCAACAAACGCAAAAATATTCAGGTTTTCATCGTGCCCATGATGGAAGTAAAGCAGCGGAAAAAAGGCCGACGGTTGGCTATAGACTAAATTGTGTTACGTGTATAACGGTTGGATACAGCAGTAAGGTTTCACGTGAACTAAACAGTACAGCAGCATCTCAAACCTTACAGGAGAGTTAATTTGTGTTCCTTTGCTGTTTTGACTTCGTATCAGTTAAACCTTACCTTAAGCATCAAACGAGTTCGTTTTTGTTTTCTAATGCGTGATTTTTGGCATACCAAGTTGAAGTTGGTCTTATGTACTCCTTGCAAATACATTGAATTTCGCTCGCTTTGCTCGCTCATTTACTGCAAGTCTTTCTGTTGTAAGTTGTTCCGCAGCTTTCTTTTTGCCTTTATTCGTGTTATTACAGGATGGCAAGCCAAATGGGTAACGAACGTTTTAGCTATAACACGGGAGGGTGACGTCAAACCACTAGAAAACGTAATAAGGATAATACTTCCTCTTCACGTTTCCTCAAAGTGCGGGTGAATCGTTGGCTGACGAATGACGCTGCGAATGATGCTGCTCGGATCGCGATGCCCCCCCCCCCCCCCTCCTCGCTACCACCACCATGTTGATTTGGGATCGCTGTTGGGAAAACAAAGAGAATATATATATACCATATTTTATTTGCATCAAGCGAAGGAATGCACACATTTATTTCTTTTAAAGCAATATGTATTAAAATGTGTATTAAAATTAATTAAGTGGATTAATATAAATTACGAGATTAAGTGGAGTTAAAGGCAGGGTGAATTTGTATTCCGTCTGAATGGTAGTATAATTAACGTGGGATGGCGGTGTATTGTAAATTCTTGGTTTTAAATTGTATACAAGAGTATTATAATTATCTGAATAAGCTGCGATCGTCCCCTATTCTTAATTTAGTGGGGGCGACTGCAGTGTGTGTGGTCCCCACCTTTGTTGATGGATACCTTTAAACTTGGTAACCGAGTTATTCACTACCAGTATTAAGGTGGCGCTACTATAGCTACCTCTGTCGCTTGGGTAATCACCCCATTTACATATGTTGTCTGCACACCCGTTAGGGCTGCTATAGTTTCCCAATAAAATCTGTATATTATATGAGTGCATCATCCTATGACAGGTGCTGCCTCTTCATCTACTTAAACGACAACATCTACTTGTGTCTCCTATTTGCTTACGCGGGCCAGCCAATCATTCCTTGTATGTACCTATAGGCTTACATTACAGAAACAAACATGCCATGTGTCTCCCTAATTATTAGAGTGCAGTTTAGTCCGCCCTCGTGCTATTGGGAACAAGCTGTAAAGGTTAACAACACCACTGCCGCTAGATGGTGTTATGGTAGGGTTTTACCATTTTTTGTTGGTGACAACGTGTCATTAATGTTATTTGATCATTAACAGTTTGTTGAGTTTTACGTGATGTAAACACCCAATGACATTATCTGTGTTCATTTATTTACTCCACACAATCGATACTGAGCAAACTAAGATCTTTCCAGTCTTCAGCCGACACAGTAATTTGCAGGTAGGTTTTAATTAGGTTTTCAGGAACAAATGAACATTGTGTTTGCCTCTCCCCCCCCCCCCCCAACCCCAACACTCAGGTCAACACCAGAAAATGAAATAATAAATAATACTTGCAGGCTAACCTTGAAATCAAATGAATAAACGGAGCGTTTATTTTTTTAGTTTATTTTATTTAGGTATATATATTTTTAGAAACTTTGCAGCATATGTGTATAGCCTAATTTCTTTTGTGTGTTTATGGGGCTTATTTTACAAATAAATTGTACTGTATTGAATCTTAGGTTACGATCAGGTTGAATTAAACGGAATAAAAGTGCCTTGAAAAAAATCCTTAGCCCACTCTGTTTCCAGATGTGCCCTCTGTCGGCCCCCAAAACAATTCAGTCCTGACGCCGTCACTGCCTGTATTACGCCACTAGTGTAATGTACAGCGAATCTAATCATCTGTCATCTGGTTTCCGTCAGTACGTTGTATTTATTGTCGGAAACTTGGAATACGTAAAATTGAACACGTGAAATAACTAATCGGGTGTCTTGAATTCCTTTAAAAAAAAAACTTTAAATTTGAAAATCCAAAATTCTAATTTTTTTATGACTAAGCTTCTGAAAGGCCTTGAATTTTAATATTGTTTTGTATTTGATGAAATGATGTAATAGTGATCTCACACCTAAATTAACACGATAACTAAATAACTGAAAAAATAAAATAAATAAACAAACTAGTTTACCAGCCAAACGAATTTCTTTTGTGAACGATGATTCTGCTACGCTCATCCTCCCGCCTTGTCCGCAGGTAAGACGAAGGCCAGCTGCATTGTTTAATAAAATTAACAAGGATGCACTAACACTGCATTAGTAATTCGTCGTGTCACATGGTAGAGTAATAAAAATGTGCAATTGACGTATGCAGTTGGAAAGGCAGACATACCACCAAGATATTACTGAATAGTCTGAGTGTGTGGTGTATATATTGCACATTTTATTTTTTTTTTAATCGCTCCTAACTTTTGCTACTACAATACGGCAAATGAGCCAGAATCTTGTGTGCGGCGATGTAATCACCGACCAGATAAATGTTCTTCGGACGCTGATACTGGTTTTGTCAAAGAAGAAACTGTAAACTTCGTTGCTTTATAGTTTTCCATCCACTTCGTTCTTTTTCATCAGGCTTTTACAATTTTAAAATCTACGAACACCATATTTTTCAGTAAATTCAGTAGTGTATTTGGGGGTGGTGGGTGAAGGGGAGGGGAAATCATACAGCGCTCAGGATATGGTAAAGCTGACTACTTTAAATTTATTTACACTTGTTAGGAGTATTAACAAAAGATAAAATAACTACACGAAAATTGGGAAAAAGTTCTCATTGAATATAACACCGTAATTTCATGTGGCCAGCCTTCTGTTTAAAACTCTACAGGTTTATTTTTTTTTTCATGTGTAACGATCAATTTTAAAACAACACAAATAAATAACGATAGACTAGAAAATGGCTTTCGGCGAGCGCCTTGAGACGGAGGGAGGATAGAAATGTGCCAGTGACGTATATACACAACCTGACTTTAGTCACCACACAGCAGTGTATTGGACTTCCCATATAAAATTAATTATTTCGTTATTGCTTTGATATTAGACCTAAGTACGAAAAACTAATGATTTCGACATTTACAGCATAACTGAAACCTGCAACATGTAAGCACAATTGATAAATGCACAATTAGTTCAGTCTTATTACAAGGAATACATACACCAAATTTCATTCGAATCGGTGCATGCTTTTCGCCATAACTGCGGAGTGGTCAGCAGACAGGAAGCCAGAGTAGGACTCACGTGGTCAAAGGACACGAGGGAAATTTTATCCAAGGGTCCAGAGCCCCACGTTGTGAAATATATCAGTTAGGCCTGGAGAAACACACAGACAAAAAAAAAAAAAAAAAAAATTGGTGTTGATGCGTGTCAGACCATTTATAGGCCCACCTTTACCGCTCACTATTTTTTATCACAGTATACTGTATTTGTATAACGAGGGAAGAGGAATGTTTTCTTCAGACTCGAACTCTGTTAACAGTTTTCGAGAAAGATTTGCATTGAGATCGAGAAACAGTATCACAGTATGAAATGACGCATAGGCCTACTCAATACAAAGTAAGCGTTTTATAAACCTCGACAGTCTAAGACCAAGCGGCTCCGGATTATCTCAACAAGTCAACCCTTTAGCTACTGGCGTCCTCGAAAAATGACAAAAAGTATTCGGGCCAAAAAGTAAGTCCCCAAGCAGACCGCAAGCTTTGTGAGGGGCCCCGGGGACCCGACCAAAGCAAGCTGCAATAGCCTAATGGTCAGCATCCTCGTTTCCAAATCAAGAAGATGTGGCTCGAATCCGGGGACCCATCTTAATAATTAAAAAAAAGTTAACAGAAATAGTAATTCAGCAGTGAAAGGGTTAAAGAGCTGATCTGATTTTTTTTTTACTATTATTTGTAATTTCAAATCTGTGGGTGAACGGGGTGAACCTAATATCGAACCAATAAAAGTAACGTGAACCTTCCTGTTACGGGTTTGAAAAAGAATCTTGAGAGTAAGAGGCCAGTAAAGGCCAGGAGCAATACCCCTCCCTTCCCTCCTGACCAGTCCGCCACTGTAAAACCAGGACATCGTTCGCTTTGCTCACTCTTTCAATAACAAACAACACCACAAATAAGCATAATAAAATACTGTAATAAACCGCACCCAAAAAGCAGCGAGACTGGAGCAATAATTAACAGCAAAATCTATGCGTGCATCGAAATACAATGTACCGTCCAGATTCCCGCAGCAATATTCAGTGTACCATCCAGATTCCAGCCAATTGCGATAAGAGTGGAGCCACCTCGATGTCGAAATATCATCTTGAACCGACCGCAATATTGACGAGGTGGCTTACAGAATTGCGCAGTTAAACGCCGTTGTTCAATGCACTTTTTCTTAATAGCGCACACCTTTACGCTGATGTCATACACAGATCGTGTACTATCGGATGACGGTTTTTTTGTTAAAAGACCTCGTTAGAGGTTAGCACTTCGGATTTCGGAATTACTAAATCTGTGAAATCTCTAGTATTTTGACCTTCTACACTGCAACTCGCCCACCCACATACTTGAATTTCGTCGGATTAGAATTGAACAAATGTGTTTAGTTTTTGAGGAGATGTAGCTGAACCGATTTGCCTTTACCCCTTTTTTAGGCACAACCACATTAATTCGACGTGTGACACGTCAAATTAAAAAGAGAAACTGATGAAATAACAGAATTAACAAAGAACTTATTCCATCCCATCTAAAGCACACACACGTTGAAACTTAATTCAAATAAATTTTATTTTTTCCAAATAAGACGTTCAGCAAGTTGCTTTTCAGCGAACCAGCTTTGATTCAGTTCTGGTTCCGGTGCTGGTTTAAAAATTCCGCTTCTGTTTTTTTTTTTTTTTTTTTTAACTTTTTTGTATTTTTGAGTGCCAGCCGTCAACAATTTTTTTTATGAATGTGCCTGTTGAATAATTATTCGCACATGCGAAATATGGAACAAGAATGTCTTAATATTCCAGAGGATACGGTGTAGGTATACTCACGCCATTGTTTGGTTAAACGCGTGCAGTCATATGGATCCGTGACAATAAGATAAACAATTCCTCTACTCCAAAACTGACGACTTCCATCAAACGTGACGTACTCGTCAATTGTTTTCGAGCGAACTTGCTGGATGAATACATGAACAAAATGGCGGCCAAAGTACAAACGTTTTAAGAATGTATGCTCACCAGTTACCATAGTATTTTCACCATCGCGCTCGCGTTATATTTGCGTTGTAAATGGGGTTACTAAGCAGTTTTGACTTAAATGGCATTTATCACTTCGAGTCAAGTGACTTGAGATCTTCCTTTTAGGTTAGTGTGGGGATGGTATGTGTCACGACAGTCTCCACCATTTGCTCATTATGCGCATAGTAATAGCCCTCGATAAGAAAAACTGCAGGTCAGCCATATTTAGTCGATGGATTCGGAGGAAAACTCGCCTCGGAGAGCCGATGTGTCTGTTGCTTCAGCAGTGACGTCACCCAAAGGGATCGGATTAGTCAGCGAGCGTTCAAGAACAACTTTGAGCTGTGTCGGTATCGCTGAGCTGTTTAGTGAGTTTAGGAACGTGTTCACTGTTGAACATTTGATTCGTTATGAAGCCACCTTCAATTTCAGTCACCTCTAGGTGCGAGTTTGCCTTGTTTGCTAGATTGTCCTTGAATAAACGCGTCCTCACTTCTAAAGGCGCATAAAGGTGCCTTCATTTCTCAGCAATACAGATTGTCGTTGCATGAAGGAGCTCTCACTCCTAAGCAATATAGAGTGTATTTGTAAAAAAAACACACCCTCATTCCTAAGCAATATACATTGTCGTTGCATAAACGTGCCGTCGTTGCATAAACGCGCCCCCATTCCTAAGCAATACAGATTGTCGTTGCATAAACTCGTCCTAGTTTCTAAGCAGTGTAGGTTGTCATTGCATAAACACATCCTATTCGTAAGTAATTTAGATTGTCGTTGCAGAAGTGCCCTCATTTCTACGTAATGTAGATTGTCGTCGCATAAACATGTCCTCATTTCTAAGTAATACGGAATGTGGTTGTATACAGACGTGTAAAAGAAGCCCCAGCTTGTTTTTTGGACGTTGGAGATTCTTTCACACATATTAATGCGATACTGATGGCTTACGTGTCTTTTTCTTGTATATGTTCCTTTATAGCGTTAAGTGTTTTTTTAAGGTTTACATCCCTATTTTATACGCTTAAGCGTTTTTTACTACTAATTAATTTTACATTCAAACAGAACTCGTACGTATTTCGTGTGTTGGCTTTCCTCACGACTGTCCGTTATCAATGATTCCTTCGCCCCCACGCTGACCTTGACTTGTTTTAGTTCACTGTTGAAGCCTCTTCTCTTGTAGCTGATACCTTATCATGGTTTAATGAACTGTATCAAGAGTTACATTATTCTTGAAGTGGTTTGATAAACTGATAATGCATCGTTACAAGTTAACGAGCTAACCGCTTACAAGTCTGGCGATAACTTTTTTGTCTGATCCGAAAAATGTTGGCTCCAGCAGTTTGTTAGTCGGCAAGTAAATCTCGTGAAATAATAATATGCCGTTGATTTTTTTGACTTTGAGTGCGTCGACAAACTGGCAGAAAGGAGAATTTTTCTTATTCGAAAAGTTTTTTTTTTTCTAATGACGTAGCCTAATCCACTATAAATGTTGTAAGTTACGTAACGAATCTGCCGCGGGAAAACTTAAAAAAAAAAAGGGGGACAGGAAGAAAGCAACTGAAAGAATGCCAGCAAGACCTCTTAAAGCTGTTGAATGTGATGATTGAATTTATTTATCATAGTCACAAGCGTTCCTCTAACTAACCTTCTAACATTATAATTTACTGGAGAAAAAGAGTCCAGGAGGAGAGAAATAGAATCTCGCCCATTAAGTTCACGTTATTGGCTTTCAATAGCGTCTAATTATTGGCATCAACTGTTCTAGTCAAGTCATTATTTGTTATAGTATTTATTTATTTATAATAGTATGGCAAATTATGCCGCTTTAGTATTTAATATTCAGTACTGCAAAACACCAGTTATTAAAGGACCACAACCGCCGATTGAAACCCGTTCGCAAATACCTTGACGCCATCTAGAGGTAATGATATTGTTAACCTTTACTACAGCTTGCTCCCAAGTGCACGAGGACCAACCAAATTTTCACTCAATTTAGAAAGGAGAAAAGGAGAAGAGAGCAGGTGGAGAGGGGTAGGTGAGGGGAAGCGAGGCAGATCCAGTAATCACAAAATGTGTCGTTTCTAAAGAAGTATTTACAATTTACCTTCTGGAGAATGAAAGTTTTCCATAGTATCCTGACTTCCACACTACAGATAGTTCCCTATCTAGCAAATTGTCACTGCAGGCGGCAGTCTTTTCAAACTCGTATGGTTGTAGTGTTCACATCGGAGAATGTAAACAGAAGAAATATTCAAAGACCTTTGAAGAGCCTGAGAAGAAACTGCAGTCTGCAGTAGATAGGAAACTACCTGTAGTGTGGAAGTCAGCGTACTATGGAGAATTTTCACTCTCTTGAAGGTAAATTTAATATAGTGTTCCACAGTAATGAGCGTTATCATTACGGACTTTTTTGTGAAGTATTTACAAGGTAAAATTTCTTTGTCAGGACAAATAAGAGGATTATGAGATTCATGGCGTAAAAGGGGAAGAGACTTGCCATAGTCGTTCATTTTGTACTAGCCTACTACGTAGTCAGTGGAACCCGTAGTTTTACGCCGTTTGTGATCTCAGCCACACCCACTTCTTCCAGAACGTAGTTGTTCGAACTTTAAACTTGTATACGAAAAAACATTGTGGTTGCACTTCACATGCAACATCGAGAAATACATACGTACGTGATTGTCCGCTACGTGATTGTCCAAGGAGATTAAATCAAAAGTCTTCTGTACAGCCCAGGGAAGACAATAGCAACGACTGTCCATCACCTTTTTCAATGGTAGTCAAGTGGACTTTAAAAAACACTGCAAATTAAAACATCGTTGCTTCCTTACAGCTAATCACTGCAGGAAAATTGCAACCGTAAAAAAAAAAGATTTTGTTAATGGTGTTAATTTCGTGTTTTGGTGATGCAATAATTAAATTGTGGTATCGGACGTACGTAACGTATTCTTACCGCAATTATTGTGTTTAGTTATTGTGTAAATGATCCAAAAGTAAAGCATGCATGTCAAAATGGATGTAATTGTCCTTTAACGTTTTCGGAGTTGGTACAGATGTTACGGCTATTAGATGGCAAAGCAATACAATTGGTTCACTATCTGGAACAATGGGTACAATAATTGTATCAGGGTCGCCGGAGTCTAAATCTTGGATGTAGGGGTGAATAAGGAAATTTGGAACTATTTCTTGTTTAAGTGTGCTCTTGCTCTACGCTACGTCATAACTACTTTCCGTGTGCGCGATCTGCACCATAATTCTGTGATGGTTATGGTGTTACATCTCCATCCTCAGGTGGAATTTCGACAGCCAGTGGTCTGGACATCAGTATCGAAGACGGTTGGCAAAGTAGAAGTATGACGTAGTAATGGGTATTCGTCGAATCAGACCTCTCGAGAGTTTACAAGAGACTGGTTATCACGATCAAAGAGACGAAAGCTTATACTTTTCGTTTCGTGGCGTAGTTGAGGAAAATTGTACGATGCACCATCGGTTGTAATTAGCGGCATACTCCAGTACAGCAGATGGATATGGAGGGTAGAGTCTTCGTATCGTTATATTGTAGTTTTTGGTGTGGTTTTTTTGTTGAAAATTTCAATTCAAGTAAGTAGCCTAAGTAGTTTGAAGCAGTTGAAGAGTCGTATGCCCTGGTAATATAAATTACCTTCACCAATTGCACACAAATAACAATAGTTATAAACGTAAAAACGTAAAATGGCAATTATTGTAAAAGTCGTGTGTGCATAAAGTACGATTGTAGACATAAGCTATATGACGACTTACACTTGGCTGTCTTGTGCTCCTCTCTCCCTAAGAAAGATAAGAGAAGGCTAAATAGCTTACCCAATTTTTTTTAATACATTTTTTTTTATCGTTTTCGTTTTAGTTTAATAGTTGACTGTATTCTTTCGTCAAGGGGGGGGGGGGGCGATGGATTTCCATGGCCCTATAAGGTTTAAAATTTTGTTTTTGTTGTTTATCTAACCGAACAATTTGTAACCCCTGATGCGTGGAGCCAGCTCCTCCAACCATCGCATTATTTGTTCTGGGGAACCAAAATGCGACGCTATGGCACCTGGCTTTGAGGACTGACAACATGAATTCGTTCATTCGTTCCTTATTAATTCGAAGTGTCACACGTCGAATTAATGCTGTTGTGCAAAAAAAGGGGCCTCGAGCAAATCGAGTCAGCCACATCTCATCAAAAATCATAACATTTGTTCAATTATTATCCGAGGAACGTAAAAGTCTAGGTGTGGATGATTTGCAGTGTAGAAGGTCAAAAGGCTATTTGCTAAACAGAATCAACTATCTCGATTTAAACTTGGCTAACCTCTTACGAGGTCTTTCCACACGAAACCGCGTCGTCCATAGTACACGAACTAGTGGTGATGTCATCGTGCAGGTGTGCTCTTAAGTAATTTTAGCAAAAAATGGCGGTGGCGGTTGGTTAGGGGTTACTCGGAAAACGTCAGGTTCGTTTGGTTTTGTGACATCATCACTCAGACTATTGCGAAATAATTAAAACGAAATTTTATCATAATATTAAATTGCATTACAGAAAAGTTTAATTATTTAAAATGACATTTTAAGAAATTTAATTTTCGACGCTGATGAGCGAACATTTGCCTCACAAGACTAAATTATCATGTGGGGGGGGGGGGGGGGTTGGAGGCGAAAGTGCCTTGTGGGTATGGTGGGCGGAAGAGAGGGGGAACAATCTACATATGCTTCGTTTTGTGGGAGTTGGGGAGAGGAGATAAGGATGGAAGGAATACATCCAACAAAGGTATGTCGTAGGGATGGAATTGTTTGGTGTTAAAGGCACATAACTCCCTCCGGTATATTTTAACAGTTTCACTCGATACATTACCGGAAATAGTTTTATATAAACTGATTTACCTTTTATTTGCTGGTCTAAGGATACGATGCAGATGTCAGTAGTGGCGCGTGAATGTTATTAGGCTTGTTTTAAACGGCTCGGTCCGAGCGGTATTTAACTCCCGCCACATCGCTGGCAAGCCGCGGCCCTGGAGGAAGGATAATTAATCCTTCGCTCATGTTTGCGACTTGGTCGTACGATGTGTCACGTTGCCGCGGCCCCGAAATGAATTTAACTAGTGTCGTAGAGCAATGCGCGCTGCGGTCGTTTGAACTATATTTTAGCGTAGGTGACGCAGAGTAAAGCGGCCAGGACGGAGGGATTTATGTGCCTTTAAAAAGACGTGATTTGAAAAGCCCAACTCTAGAATGAATAAGTCGGTACTGAGTAGTAGCAAGAGGAAGATAGAGGTAGTAGGAACAGCCAATGAGAATATTTCTCATTTCGTGTCTGCCTATAACATTAAAACGTACGGCGTGTGTATTCATTTATATCTGTATACTTTTCTGCTACACTTGAAATAGTCCGGTACAAATACGAGAAAGGTGCTAGAACAACAGAAATGTTGGCTTCAGCTTAGGCCCGTTTTCGTCGGTCAAGGTTGTGAGTTATGACCCAGAAAAAAACATATTTGGACGGGGGAGGGAGACTGAGAATTACGTCAGCGTTTGTTTAGCCATGAATATCGCCGAGTTGCATATCAGACTGGCGTGCATGGGGGGGGGGGGGATGTATTTTATTGTCTTTTTTAAACTTGATTGTTCTAAATAATCTTTATACGTAGAAAAAAAATTAAGCAGCAAAAGCTAGCTACATGAAATTGTGGCGACATTTTCGTGTGTTACCCATATAAAAAGAGTAAATAAATGTACAGTAATGAACCTTACGTCCCTCAGTGCGGTACGATTTCCCACCCTCCCCTAATTTAATGCTGAATTTACTGCAAAGTAAGGTGTTCGTAGATTTAAAAAGTGTAAAAGACTGATGAAAAAGAACGAAGAGAACGGGAAGTAGTAAAGCAACGAAACGTTTAGGGTTTTTTTGTAACAAAAATAATAACATCAGATGAGGACTCCTTATCGGATCGCGTTTTGCGTGATCATGGTCACTCATTTATCGTATTGTAGGCTAGTAGCAAAAGTTAGGAGACTTTATATATATATATATAATGTGCAATATGTATCCTTTACAGTGTACCACACATTCAGAATTGTTAGTGGTGTCCTGTTGGTATGCTGCTTTTCCAACTGCTTACGTCAATAGCACAGTTCTAGCTTCCTCTAGTATTTCCGTACCAAACAACACGTCGAATTAGTGCGTCCTTGTTTTTTAACTCCTACTGTATCAATTTTAAAACGTTTCTTCGCTGTGTGGTAAGGTAGGGCCAGTTTTAACGGAAGAAAGGATGGAGTCGGGTAGATAAAGATTGGTAAGTAATTGGTCGACGCATAAACAGATTGACAACATGTAAATCAGCATTCTCTCAGTAAATCAACTGTAA
Organism: Lithobius niger; assembly: GCA_023313725.1. Lineage (NCBI taxonomy): Eukaryota > Metazoa > Arthropoda > Chilopoda > Lithobiomorpha > Lithobiidae > Lithobius > Lithobius niger. The sequence goes on along the minus strand of JAHWFP010229661.1, from coordinate 32,661 downwards.
AAATAAAGAATGAATTACATCGAAGAAAACGATAATAAATTGTTGGCTAAACAGGATGTTTGTGTTCCAGTGCAAGGACAGCCGAGTGTGAAATATAAATTATGACAATTAAGTTGTAAAGAAAACCAAAAAAAGAAATGCGTGAGAAATAACTCAATTATAAGTGTACTTAGTGGCAAATATTTGCTTCCTTGGCATACTTACAGCGCGGTAGTCTCAAAGAAAGACGATTATCTTAAGACCTAAGTGTACGACAATTCGGTCCCAAAAACTCGATCCCGGACAATTCGGGACCACATACGACAATTCGGTCCCAGGTCAAAAAATTTTCCCAAGTTAAAAAAAATAAAATACCAGTTAAAATTTGAGCAACAACTATTACAACTATGACTAAAAAAATGAGAATCTTTTGTTGAGTGCAATGCCAGTTTCTACTTTTGTTTATAACTTGAAATTTTTATTTTCTTTCAAACTCCCTGGTCATTACGCCTCTAGGTACTAACGGACAGCTTATAAAATCGAGTCGCGGGCGGGGGCCCCCCCCCAAAAAAAAAAAATGTATGCAGTAGGGCAGGGGGATGGTTTAAAGGAACGGTGACGTATTTTCAGGTGCGGAAGTTAGGCTAAGAACACTGGTGCAGGGACGGGGAGGAGTCTAAATTCTTAGAAAAAAAGAGTTAGGTAAAATGGGAACGCTCCCCAATCGTTGTGCAATTTCAAAACTTGGAGTCCTACACGTTTCGGTGAAGTTCTCCAAGGCCAAGGCAACGCTACTGAGCTTGGTCCGTTTGAATGGCTTTGATGGTTCCATACAGTTGGATGACTATGGCCTATCAAAGAATCTGTTCAGGTCTTCGTAGCATTGCTTGTTAGACTGGTATCGGCTATTGTTGTGTCGTTTTATAGTACTACGTGGAGCTCAACTACTTGGCATTTATTTACATAAACCCACTTAACCACTCGGTCGAGTTACTTTTTTTTTTTTGTGGGACCGAATTTTCGTAGGGTTATTTTTTATACGGGACCGAACTGCCGCATTATCTGTAATTTTGGGACCGAATTGTCATGGACCCATACAGCTTAGGTACAGCTTGGATTCCATCAGGATTTAATCGATCAAACCACTTCGTGGGAAGAACAAGTAGACGTGCGTTAAAACTGATCACTTTTGCTCTACGGAATGCTCAGTTGGGTTGGAAGGTTTCTGATTGTAGTTTGGGAAGAACTGATTGCTGACGGAGCAACAAATAGAACACGTGATGAGCCTCCAAAAGGACGAGTTTGGATGGTGGGCGGATCTACGAATTTATGATGGGCGGGGGAAGAGGAGGGTGGAGAACTTACTTTTAGAGTAGATTCGTCGACCCCCCCCCCCCCCTGGGCTGAGGAGTCGGACGGAAAACGTACTATGAGGACCTTGTTTGTGCCTTTTGTAGTTTGCCCTACATGCTGTCGTGCATTTTCCTGAGAGTGTTTTTTAAGTTGCTGCTCCTCCCCCTTTCCGCCGACTTCAGCTCTGAGGCTATCATCTCTGTGCTATTTATTAGGTGTGATTTGGATAGGAAGGTTAAATTTTTGTGTTCATATAATCTTTTAGTGTATCCAAATTACAGGAGGGATGTCGAACCCAGGAAACGTTGCCGTCGACTTCATGTAATTTGGAAACACTTAAAGCTTATGTTTTATGAACACAAAAATTTGACTTGGGTGGGGGGGGGGGGGGGGGGGCGGCCGTCTGATCCTCCCCCTCACCCCTTCTCCTGCTCACCTGGTAGATACGCCACTGATTTTGATTGGTGGTCTTCGAAGACAGTGACATGAATAACGTACTGCAGAAAGCCGCTAAGTCATTTCTAGAAGCGAAATTAAACTATAGCAGGAAAATAAATTTAAAAAAAAAAACAGGTGTAGCTTCCAGAGACTGCAACAAAAACCAGTGTGTGGTCTTCTAGGCGAAAATATACTCTAGATGATCAAGTTTTCTTTTCATGTGTGGATATTTTTTTTGTAATGTATGGCACATTTTTGTACGTACTACAGAAATCGCATCCACCTTATAAGGAATTTTTAATAAGGATGGTTTACACAAGATAGGTTAGCTCAGTCAGCAAATAGGTTAATCAAAAGATGTGAGGAGACTGATGCTCGTACTATAAGCAATGGTCGGATTTTCTGCCCAGAGAGCTATGTAATCGATAATTTGTGTGTCCAGGAATAACAATAAGATGTCCAGGAATGCAGGCAAGAAATCCAGGTTACATTTCTGGCATCGCAAAAGTAATCCGGGTCTGCCTGGTACAACATTCAGCTTGGCCAACTTTATTGGATTTTAAATAAACAAAAGTCCGTAGTAGCGTCGTTTCTCAACAATTGTCGAATTTTTATATTCATGGTCCGATTTTCCCGAAGCTTGATGTAACTATTGGTTCAAAGGATCTGCCTGTGTGGTGGGGTGTGGCGGCAAGGTCTGAGTGGGAGGAGGAGTGGTTTGTGACCCAACGGGGCAAGGATCTGTTTTCTGTGCACCCATCCATTTTGGTGCCCACGTAACTTGAAAGGTTGCCTAAGAAGTAATTCAGTTACTCTGTCGTGGTTAAGAGTGCTTTGAATGCTTCTTTCATTACATTTACATGACCTCTTCGAACCATCTCAGAGGGATGCGCATCATGTCTGTGTCACCTCCATGGGTCTTGTAAACACCCGTTCCTGGCGCTTTCTCCATCTAGCGTTACAGAACCTGAAACGCTTTATGGAGGTAGTTTGGTAGTTGGATGCGCATTGTCTTTATTCATGTAAACATTTGCAATCACATTGGGATGTTGGTGCACTCCTAGTAAATGGTGGACACACTTATCGCCCCAATGTCTTTTGTGTTAGTACCACTCGACTTTTGCATAAATAATTCTGAAAACAAGTGAACATGACTAGGACACTACTTGCATACTTCGAGCAGCGCAGGACAGGTCCACTACACGCCAGAGGGAGGAAGGGAAGTTAGGGGTTTCTGAGTGTACTGGTCGAATCGTATTCCCTAGCAGAATGGCCGAAAGCATGTTCTCGCCTCTTGTAAACAAGTGACGTTTTCTGATGCGCGTTTCAAAGCACATTGCTAAAATGCTCTTTTTAGTGGACATGTAAATGTAGTATCCGTCTGTCTGGGATCCGGAAGTTGGCTCTTGATGTTGATTGTGGGGATGAGGATAAGACAAGAGATCATTTCCTTCTTCGTTGTGTGTTTTTTATGGAGCAAATGCAACGCTTGTTACCAAGAGATGCTGATGGTGTTTTCTTAGCCTTGCTCCACACAAGAGCAGCTACCTGGAACTACGGTGTACCTCATGCAGTGGACGCGTAGTGTGTTACCACTCAGCTGTTTTGTCTTTGATTGCTCGTTTTTGTTTTTTTAGTTAATTGTCCATGTTACTTAATTGCTTTGTTTTGTTGTTTTCTTAGTTTGATGGGACAGAAGACCTGTACAGACTACAGTTCCTTATAGTAAATAAATAATAAATAACATGCTCGTGAACAACAGATTTATTTCTTGGTTACAGACGATTTCCCTACTGAAATGAAACTTAACAGTTACAGGAAAAACAGCAAGACGGCAAAGTCAAATGGAGTTATTTTAATATTTGAATAGCCTCAGGGTTCGCACGGGGTGCTTACAGTACTTACAAGTCCTTAATTTAATTTTGGCATTTGTAAGAACCGTATAAGGGCTTTGGCCCTAATATGGTCCAAAGGTCCTTAAAACTACTTATTTTGGGCCTGAAAAGACGATTTCTTACAATGTAATTTAATTGCAATTTAGTTGCAAGTTACATATATTACTACATTTAAAAAAATATATAAAACGTTATTATATTGGATTATTATTAAAATACTTGTTTAAAAAATCTTACCTAGGCTACCTGGTTATTTTCACTTGGTTATTGGAAACATGACTTTTGTTCAGGCTGTTTACTGAAAGATGCTTATAAATGGTCATTAAAAAGTGCTTACATTTTTAAATGTGTGCGAACCCTAAGACTGTAGATATAGTCATTTCGAAAATTTGAGTGACTTGATAACTTGAACCGCCGTAAATACGATTCGGCATTATTTTTGTTAAGCAACACTTGTCGAAGGAATCCTAACGGCAACATTATTGTACTGGTAGTTAGGGGCACTATCACCGATTAAAAATCGTATGAAAATACTGTGGCGCCATCTAGAGGCACTGATATTGTTAACCTTTACGGCTTGGTCCCAGGTGCACGAGGATGTGCTAATTTTTCACTCAGCAATTAAGGAGCCTCGTGGCTTGTTTGTTTCATTAAAAAAAATAGCGTTGTGCATGCCTTCGCTTGATGCAAGCAAGTGCTAGATTGTACTAGATGTTGCCAGATTCTGCAGACTTTCAATCAGTGATAGTGCCACTTTGAGTTTTTGTAAAACCAGCTTTGTTTTAGTCAGCAACACTACAATGCATTTCAATAACAATGATGCACAAACAAAGCAAGCCTATGATTGACAAAATACAAACTACTCTAAAAGAGTAGGAATACACATACTACAATTTACATTTACTCAAGCAGTGTTAAATTTAGCCGCTGGACCGAAAAGGGGAGCCTTGATGAATTTGTCCGATTTCATGTATTTGCTGATGTTCGGCAACGACTGGAAAAAAAAATTCTGGAATAAATTTCTGTCAAATGGATGATGTGGAGTTGTTTTAAAATAATAGCAGTCAAAAGTCAATTCACCCGCATGTATCATCTCGCTGCACTTTTCATTTCTTTTCATTCATACACATACACACTATTTACATGTAAAAACGTGTGACTACATCATGCCTTGACTGCAGT
>JAHWFP010229661.1:0-27414 GCA_023313725.1 Lithobius niger | reverse complement strand
TGAGCCCCTCCAATTCCAGAATTACCAGACTGCGGAAAATTTGCGTAGATGTTGGGACGAATAATATCTTTTCCATTGAAAGACAAAAAGATGGAATCACATTTTCAAAGTAAGCGATGGGACATTTTAAAATACCAGCAAAGAGCTTATAAAGTGTTTTGTTTGGAATGAGGAGCACTGGACAGTGTTGAAGTTCTATGCCAGCATGTAATGGATTACACCATCCAACTCAGACAATTTTTGTACGACAAAATATATCCGCCTTATGGATTCAGTTTTCGCATGATGGTATCTTAGTCATAAAATGGGATGGTGTAGAGATCTACACTCCGATGCTTAATTGAGTCTACGTAATGACCCGATATTATCCCTGATTATACGGAGTGATCCATATGTACGTATTCACCTCAGCAGTGCTGTATACGTGGTAAGGAATGGAATTTAAAAGATCAACATTAGCAATGAACATCAGGAACGAATAAATTGCTGCAATGCAGTGACTTGAAGTCCTTTTTCAGCAATAATGTCACGAGGGTGTAATTTTTTTATCAATAAATGTGCTCAACCCCGAGTTGCATTCTGAGGCTAAAAAAATACCAAGCCACTCGCTACGGTGTAAACTAATGTATTATAGCACTTCTCGCTCAGAGGAGTAATTGTGATCTTCTGAACTCGGTTATGTGCCTGGTACAAAATTATACTTTCTTTTTGCTTTATACATTTCTTTTTGGCGATGCCATCGGTGGCCTTCGAGTTCCTAGTAGGTCTAACCTTGGTGGTAAGGCATTCCTGTCCCCAAACGTCTTACGATCACCATTCCTTGGCCATATTATGTACACTGTATTTACGCGTAATTGTGGCTGGCTGTAAGTGAGTCCCCGGTCTTTGCCAGACCCATACTGTTGCAACAATATTATTATTATTATTATTATTTTAAAAGAATTATTGTTATTATAAAATGCTATGCAACAGGTTTTAATTTTTTTTTTTTGTATTTAAGAAAAAAAAATGCCTGTATTGTAATAAGCAAGGGTAAATCACCTCAATTGTCCTTTAAAAAAAACTCTAATTTTTAGATTGTAGGACGTTTGGCAGCCCACTTACTAAACTTTTCTTCGCTGGTCACTTATGACAACCAAGGCACTTATGACATCCAAAGCCTTTAGCTAAAAGCCAAAGCAAAAAATTTATTAAATGGTTCTCAGAAGTGGTACTAAAACAAATTGATGCGAGTGCATGGGGATGTTTTTTTTTTTACATTTTACTCCCAATTTTTCTTTTTTTTTTCACCAAACAAAAAAATCCTGCAGCTTAAATTTCCTTGTGGAGCGTAATATCTGTTTCAATGCCAGGTTCAGCCAGTTTCAGAGTGCAAATGTTCCACACAGGACAAAAGCCTTTGTTCACATCCAAGTGTTTAGTTGTGACAAGAGTGAGCACCCTTAGATTCGTTTCGAGGCCGTCATGTCAATGGAAATCGGGCTCAGTGATACGGTCATCAGCTCCAGTAAGTGTTTGGTGAAAACGTTAATGGGTGATTGGAATTTTGTTTTAAGACTATGGCATAAAAAAAACCCATGCGTGCGTTCCTGATAACCACTTAATTAACTTTGAGCGGCCGTAACTATTGGTACTTACTTCAAATCGAATGATGTAGTCTTTTAAATTAGGAAATGCGCCGACACATCCTTCACTGAAAATATCATGCCACTGCAAAAACTCGTAAAGCAAGAAGTCCACATAGGTCAACTGCAAATAATTTTAAATCATAAATAAATAATTTTAAGCCATTATACAAAAATAAAATAAAATTGAAAGAATTTACAATTAACAAAATATAAATGACAACGAAGGACTGTGTAATAATAACTAGCTTTGTGAAAATACAAGACGTGCCAGTATTAAGAAAGAAGGAATATAACAACCACCCTGAAAGACAGTCAAACCCAGGACTTGCCGTTACCTAGGTGGCTAGAGGGCGAAATACTGCCTCCCCCCCCCCCCCCACTTCAACCGTATCCACCCTGAAAAATCCCTATCCCCACGACAACAACAAAAACTTTACCAGTATAATGATCGTTAAAGTTATTTTTTAGGTTTAAATAATGGCGTAATATGGCGCTTTCATACTTGCCTTCAAAATTGTTATTAGATTTTATATTCGATCATTTTAGTTGTAATGTACAAGTTTTGACGAACGAAATTTTTATCAGTAATTCTTTTTCTGACAACTACCATGAGTGTTAGAGTGTAAGGCGTCGGACGAACGTCTAACTGGAAAATCGTCTAATATCTGCATAAATAAAAAATCTGGAAAATTGTCTAAACAAAATATCGTATAATGGAAAATCATCTAAACGGAATATCGTATAATGGATAAACGTCTTACTGGATAAACGTCCAACTGCGGTTTCTGATGTTATATGTAGGGCCGCAGCGAGCACGGTAACGCGAGCGAGGCAATGACATTAGATGATTTTCCATTATACAAATTTCCTGTTAGACGATTTTCCATTTACGAATTTCCAGTTAGACGATTGTCCGTTATACGAATTTCCTGTTAGACGACTTTCCGTTATACGGTATACGTTCTTCCAACTATGAGATTTTCCAGTTAGACGATTATCCCTCGCTCCTGGGCTGAGTTGCGGCTCTTGTTAAGGTCCAGATCAGTAGTATATTTACATCCCACTGGATGGAGCCACCGCCATTTTTGTATATAAACTAATGGAGGCCATACGCATGTAAATTATGCTATTTTTGGCTCCCTTCCCCCGTCAGACTTTGTCACAAGCTATGCAGCCCTCCCCCCCCCAAAAAAAATGTTGCCACAAACGTTGAACCGTGCCTTCCCCTTGTCTGAAACCGTTATTCATTGGCTTGCGTGACGTCATATGGTCCCATAGTGCCTTAAGCCATGGAGGGAGCAAATGTTGTGTGTAGAACTGGTGGCGCCCTCCAGAAGCAATCTGTGAACTAAAATTTTGGCCACTCTACAGAACTAACTCACCCCAATCTATACACTCATGCAATTACTCAGAAGGCATATACAAATCCTCTCGCTGCCAAAAAAAAAAACCACGGCTCCACGTCCCTCCCCCTCCCTCTCCCCTACACCTTCTAATTGTGCTAACAAGGTGGGCCACTGATTACGGGCCCCCACAGAGCTTCAACCTTTCCCAGTGCTGACCTGAAGTTCCTGGGAAGAAAAACGTTTTTTTACACGTTTGTGAATAAGAATGAGGTTGGCCTAATACAAAAAAGTGGGTTTCCCCAAATCACAGCCAAAGTGTGGCTGAAAACAAACTTACCGTGTCTCCGGCCAGCCACATACGTTTGCCTAAGAAGTCGGCAAATAATTTCAAGGACTCCGGTATCTTTTTAAGGTAGGCTTCTCTGGATTGTGCCTAAAAACAATAAATGCAACTTGCCGTTTAAGAAGCATTTCTTTTCTTTTTACTGCGCAAATGATCAACACATTTCAACCATTACATAAAATTTATATTTACAAACGACTTAAACTATTACCTTGTGAATTTAAATTGTACCAGGACGTAAAGGTAGTTAAAACAAATTAAAAAATATTTAAAAAATGAAATTACCTAAAATTAAAATAATACAGAGCAATAACAATAAAGCCCTACTTACTGCGAAGTACGCATCTAGAGTTAGTCGTTGAGCTAGTTTTAAGGGGCACTGGATATACACAGAGCTAAAAACATTAGCACGGTTTGTCAAGCCAATGCAGTGAGAGCAGTTTCTAGGACCTAAAAATGGTTGATCTTTTGTATTTACTGGGAGCTACTTCAGATTTCAGCAAATAGAATCTTTTCTTATCCGATTTACAACCTTAATACATGTTTTGCAGCATAAGGGATTGGACTAAACAAGTTATTTTTTTTAGGCCTGAGAACGCCGCTTTCACAGCATTGGCTCGATAACTATGCTGATGTTTTTACCTCCGCATACATCAAGATTGCCCCTTGCAGCTAGCTCAACGACTGGCTTCAGGTACGAAGTTCGCAGTTAATAAGGCGTTATTGCCACTGCTCGACTTGAAAAAAAACTAAAATGTAAAATTATAAAGTGAAAATTTTAAAAATGTAAAATTGTAAAAATTTATTTTAAACCTAAAAACTAAAATGTTTTAAATTAAAAAATTAAAATTAAAAACTTTGGTGCACATACACGTGCATCTTATAAATCCCGTCATATTTTGCTGTGAACCGCTACAGCCGTCTTCCGGAAAGGCACTCAAGGGCCAAGTCGGGCTAGGGCGAGTGAGGGTGTAAGGCCGCCCGTGCACTGAGTAACTTGGCCGAGCGGCCAGGTCGCTGCAGCCAATGAGAATGCTTACCGTTCATATAAAACCACGCACAGATCATTTTCATTGGCTGCAGCAACCTGGCCGCGCTGCCAAGTCGCTCAGTGCGCGGGCGGCCTAAGAGTCAAAGCGCGTCTATAGAAATATCCTCAGATGTTAGGACACCCACATTTGCTTTTGTGGTTGTACTAAAATTGTTGACCTTCGCCTTAGATGTTTGCACTCACATTTGCCCTCTCACACTCACACTTCGAGTGGATTTCTGGAATATGACAGTACCGTAATGGTCGTATTTGTTGAGATTTATGTGACAAGGTTTGGTGTGTAGACCACATGTTCCTCGCACTTTAATTGCAATTCAAACACTTACATAATTTTCACCATAGACAACTTCAATGAGCCCCGCACGGAAGTCATTAATTTGGTATTCTACTTGATACACTCGGTGTTTCTCTTCAGTTGATGACGGGTCTGGAAAAGAAATGTTATTGTTAACAAGTTTTTATTCATGATAGTCACGTGAATCGGTGGTGTTTTACGTGATTTAGGAAATGATGCGTGATTCTAAAACACGAGGGACCGGCCATTATTTACCGGGGGGGGGGGGGATGGACAAGGGGGATTAAGCGGAGGAATTTTTTTAGGGGTCATGGATTTGTTGGACCCGGGAAACCTGGGAATATGAAGCTGCAGTTCTAGCATGGAAATTCCCACGTGCTACAGAAGAAATGTATGCCTTACACGCCTCTGCCGACACCCTTTTCGGCTAATGGTAAAACAGGAAACAGGCAAATCCATGAACTGCCCCAGAACCAGATCAAGGCCAATCGCCATACACACAAAAGTTGTGTATCTGTCCTTTTTGGGTCAGTCCGTGGATTTGGCTCTGTGACTGTTTTACCTATATTCTTTGCATATCTGATGGTCAAAGGTGTATGACACACAAACTGTAAACTACACCTTTGACCACGTAAGGAGCCGCATGATTTTTTTTTTTTTACTTTTACGTGCATTTAAAAAAAGGGGCGAAACTGTCACATTGCCTGGCAACGCAATGCACTGTACCTTGTTATCGTTATAATGCATTCCACCAAATGTCAATGTTTTCAAAAATCATGTGTGAATGAAAACGGAATGTCTGTTAGTCAGCCTGCAACCTGATAACGCCAATTTATGATTTATGGGGTGACGGAAATGCACTAAAAATGTCGGATGTTTGAAGGCAGTGAAAACTCGAACGGACTTGATTAGTGAAACAAACAACATGGATGTAAAGGCATTCAAACTGTGGCCAACTTCGTGGAACGTAAAGGGAGCCACAGAAGTGGAACGCTCTTGAATGGAGGCCTAAACAAGGTCAGCATCATTCATTACAAGAGGAAGAAGACGTGGTCACCAAGCAACACAAAACACACATTGTAATGAAGCGAAATGGCCTCGTGCGTTTCTTTTGCCTTCAGTTTAACTGCAATTTGCGGTGCTGCATGGTGAACACGTCTCTTCGTTTCATACTCATCCATGAAGCACAGTGACGGATCCATGCGAGGTCCCGTAATGCTCCACGAAACGTGCTTCATACGTAAAATGAGATCTTAAAATGACCTTAAGTAAATAAATAATAAATCACAAGGTAAAGGATTAGCGAAACAAACAGTCTGCATTAAAGACTGGCCTTCTGAGAATGTAAGATACATTAATCTGAGAAAGAAATTAAAGACAAATGCGCCGAGATGGGAGGAGGGAGGGGGAGTGCGCGACATGGGACCCTGCCCCCTTTATAGGTCGTGTTATGCTACTCATAGCCATCAAAAAAAATTTTAGGTCGTGCGGGCATCTTGAGTGACCGAGACCGGGTACCACAGGTCTAGCTGACCACCCTACAACCCCGCCCCTACGAGGACCCTAATTTGACCCTAATTGGGGCCTTACGAGGACCTTAATTTGACTAATTCCAAAGACTTGAACAAATAAACCAACTTCCATCTTGGCACCGGACGATGGTTTCCTCATATGCTAAAACGAGAGTTGGTTTATTTGTTTTCTTACTGCAGCTTCATCTCTCTCTTAGCGTGGACTTACTCAGTTTATACTTGTCTGCAAGATATCGAATAATGGCGCTGCTTTGAGTCAGTTTCACGTCTCCATCTATATAATACGGCAACTGAAAGCAGAGAAAGTTTGAAGTTTAGAACATTAGACACTCACTATTACTTACACTGCATTTCACGCAACACTTGTGTTGTTCGTTACTCACGTTCGGAAAGTCAAATCCCAACGTGAACTTAACGTCGAACCATTCAGTAGTATAATACTTGTCTTCGTATTCTTGGTTAACATGCGCCAGAAGTAGACGAATCGGCTGTCCCAACTGAAAATAAAATGAACCATATTTAAAGGAATGAAAGTCGGCAGAATCCAGTGTCCTCTAGCGCTACCTGGTGCCATCTAGTGCTTGCTTGCAGCAGGCGAAGGACAAAGACATATTTAAAAAAAAAAAACACAAGCCACACACTTCCTTAAACAGCAAGCTGAAATAACCTATGTTGTTCGGTTAGCCGCATAGCACTTAAAGAATAAAGAGTGTTCTTTGGGATCACTGTTGGTTAAAGGTTCCTGCACACTACGTCACCACAGTGGCGCCACCATGGCCGTGCCACAACATGGCTCCATCACTTTACGGAGTTCCCGCACACTCGATGTTGCACAACAGAAAATGCAGTGGCGGGAGGATGCAATTTTGAGTAACAAACACGCAGCGTCGCCACGTAATTCCATTGCTTTACACTGGATGCTGCACATTAGGGCATGTTGATGTGTGTTGTGAACTACAAAATGAATGATGCTGGTGGTCCTTGCGGTGCCACCATGGTGGCTATTAACCTGTGAGTAACCACCACGGTGGCGCCACTAAAACCAATGGTGGTACCACCGTAATGGCCCAGTGTGCAGGAGTAGTCATACTTTTACGAGACGCCTCACTGCGTGTTCAGTAAAAAAAAATGGCAAACGGGGATAACAGTGGTTTTTTAAGATAGATCTTCAAGAAATAGACACGTACACCACCATAGGAGAACACATATACCGCCACAGGAGATACGTTTATATTTCCTGAAGATGTCACTGTGGTCTTTAAATATTTCCTGTGTTGTTGCATTGCGCCATACATGCTAAATTTACCAGTGTCTAGTACCCAGAATATACTGTAAATCGCCTATAACAGTTCTGGTGAAGCTACGGTCAACCACCTAAAATGCTTTAAGATCAGAAATTATGAAATAACCTAGTTACGACCCCCTCCTCCAGTTAAGGGCCCCTACACACTGGGCCGGGGGAGGGAGGAGGGGCTGTAGCTAGGTAATTTCACAATTTCTGACCTCAAAGCATTTTAGATCTTAATTTTTCTGCTAGAAATTGTCTAAAAGCATCATACATTCAAGGAAATCAACGTTTTATCCCTTAAATCGTGGTTTTTCTGCCCCAAAAATAACGAAAAGATAAAGCAAACTAAATAAAATAATAAACTAGTAGTCTAACATTGCGCTGCTCATTAAATTAAACATGGCGACTAAATATTATCAGTGCCGGAGCTAGCCGTTTGAGGGCCTGGGGCCTGTAGCTCATTGAGCGCCCCAGAAGATTGCAACCTTCCCCTCTCCCACCCACACGCCCCTTCTCAAATCCAACAAAAATGTACCCATGCCGGTGTTACAGAGATAATGCCAACACACTGAAAACACACGATGAAGGAGTGAGGCAGGTAGGCGTGAGACGAAAATTGTCGTCTACATTAATTTTGAACGATTACAATTGTATTCAGTTTAAGATAGAGGTGCCCTCAAACTGGCAAGAAAGCTTACAAGAACATGAATTTGGCAACAAACATTTCTTGTTCACAATAAAAATGTTAAAACATTAAAAAACGTCGGAGCTGCCTCAAATTATGGACTTCATACAGTTGCCACATTGGATGATTTCCCTGCATGGTGGCCGTGTGAAGTCCACAATTTGTGGCAGCCCCTCTTTTTCCAGTGTTTTAATATTTTTATTGTGAACAAGCCCCAAAAACCGGGTCGAAAATTAAGTATTTGTTGCCAAATGCATGTTCTTGTGAGTTTTCTTGCCAGTCAGAGGGTACCTCATCATAAACTACTTCTACAACTCGCCAATTAATTTTTCAAAACCAATCTTATTTAGGGTAGGCTTCGACAAAAGAACAGAAGGCAGCATTTTCGGCGCCCTTTCCCCCTTCGCCCCCCTCTTGCTCCAGCGATATAATATTATCCTCAACAGTGTTCTACGTTCCACCGTAAAGGCAAAGCCTTTGAGCAATTACTTAAAACTCACCGAACACAGCACAGCCCATCAAAGTCGTTCCTAAACGCACGATTATTCACTTTCGATTCACTTGTGAAACATCGCACTCATCGGCTCCACCCTCTGAATCCACCGCCTAAAGATGGAAAACCTGCACTTCTTCTTTGCTCGGATTATAATTGTCGTGTAACAGAACATCCCCATTAAGCCAAACGAAGGTAACAAGTCACTTGACAGTAAAAGATAAAACAGATTTATCGGCCGATATTTAATTGAAAACTGCTTACTAACGCCCTTGACAACGCAAGCATGATGGTGAGCATACTCATACGCTCATGCATACCGTATCCATTCTGAAGACACTGAAGGGTGACGTCACTTTTGACGAACGTTCGAACATTCTTTCATCATTTGTAATATGATTTTAGGATTTAATTTAATGAGGGAAGCTGTGTGTTCTTTTAAAACAGGTTCTTCGTTGGTAAAATATACTTGATAGGGCATCTTTAAATAGTCACTTCCCCACGTTTCCTGAAAAGAAAGCCCAACGGTAAGTATTGATTTTCACGCGATCAATCTCATTACGGTTGCTGGTGCCTACCCCCTTTCCCGCGATCGACTCGATTCTTGCAGCTTTAGGAACTCTTCACTTTATCACTACTATCAGGGCCGTTAAAGGGGGGAAAGGAGGAGGAGGAAAGGGGATGGCCTGCTCCCCCTTCCCCACCCCCAACTTTGCTCAAGTCTGAAGAAGACGGCAAAATCAAAGCTGTCTTTGGCTGAGCGAAATTATAATACCGAAACAACAATTAGCAATATTTTCAACTTTTATCCAGCTTTAATTACGTGTGCAGTTTTTCAAAATAAAAGTAAAATTTCCACCATTTTCCTTTATTCTAAAAAAAGGTGACCTTGGATTGCTTAAAGCAGGAATATAAGTCATGGCCGGTAACAAAACAAGAACAGGGTTCATACATAACAAACGAAGCCATTATCAAGGGCTTTTCAAGGCTCTTTTCAACCAGTTTCAAGGCTCTTTGCACAGTAAACTCTCACAATTCCCTTTTAAATTCCAGCATTTTGTCAGATGTCATCGTTGGTACCATTGTGTCCTAAGTTAAGAAGTAAACAATGACGAACATTGTGTCCCCCATCCTCCTTCCTCCATGGGCAAGGAGTTGCTTGCACAGCACGGCTCCTCTCTCTTTCTGTCTGCAGTCCAATCCGAGAGGAACATCGTTCACAGAACAAATGGTTTCGGCTAACAAATTATTTCTGTTCATTTATGCAAATTTGATACCTAAATTAATATTACAGCATTAACTTCATTCCAAACAAGAAACACTCACAAAATTTAAGGCCATTTCAAGGCTCCGACGACAAACATTCAAATTTTTAGGTTTTTTTAGCCTTGAAGTTTCGGTTTTCAAATTTAAGGCTTTTCAAGGAATTCAAGGACGAGTACGAACCCTGCAAGGACCATAATGCAACACAAAGAGAAATACGAAGGAACATGAAGGAGTTTATGTGAACAATTTTTCAAAATAGGAGTAAAGGTTTTCCACTATTATTATATGACTATCCTGGTTTTATTACTGGAAGGTGACCTTGATTGCTTAAAGCAGGAATAGAAGTCGGGGACGGTAACAAAACAAGGAACTTAGTGGGTGCTTCTTCACACAGATTTCCCTAGCCGAGTTCAGCTAACAATAAGGTCGCCCGCGCACTGAGCGACTTGGCCGCGCGGCCAATGAAAATGATTAGTGCGTGGTTTTACATAAACGGTAAGCATTCTCATTGGCTGTAGCGACCTGGCTGCGCGGCCAAGTCGCTCAGTGCGCGGCCGGCGTAATTGCAAACAGAAATTTTTTTTTGTTTTGTTGTTTTAAATTCCGTCAATCACATCTTTGAGATGCGCTTCCTTGCAGTAACCCTTATCCACCCAAAACCAAAACTGGTATAAAAACCCGCCAAATTTCCAAAAAGGATCGGCTTTTGAAGGTAGTGATATCATTCAACCAGGAAAATGGGCGCCAAGGTTAATCCTATTAGCCAAGTTAATCGCACCGACTAATAGTTTGAAAGTTAAATGAAAACTTGAAGATTGCTATACTCGCTGTAGTAGTCTTCAAGTTTTCAATTAACGTCCAAATTATTTGGTGCGATTAACTTGGCTAATAGGATTGACCTTGGTGGCCTTTCCCTGGTTGAATGATATCACTACCTTCAAAGGCCGATCGTTTTTGGAAACTTGGCCGGTGGGTTTGGTTTTGGGGGGCTAATTTGGCGAAAACGGTTTTGATTCCATCTGACCACATCGCTAAAGCAGCCATTTACCACGACATTGTTCACCAAGAAGGCGTATTGAACCCTCTTCTCTTTAATCTTTGCTAGCTGTTAGTTGCTATGGACACGCACAAGCGACTCCAATAACGAAGTGAGACGTAAGCTAGTAAACCCGACAGGCTCATTTCGTGAAGTGTTAAATGTTTTCAAGGAAAAGACACGCTTGGCTTCTTATTTTTTCCCTCCGACTCAAGTGCGTTTCATTATTAACTTCGTTTGAGCCATTTCTGTTGACTCTCTCCAGTGCATCCCATTTTTTTCCACTCGTTTCCACAATTAAAAGTTTGAAACCCTATTGATTTATAAGGCGGCTTAAAGATGCTGTAATCCATATATCCCCCCCCCCGGGTTTTGGAGTTGGGGGGGGGTTATTGGTTTTTTTTTTTTAAAATAATTTTTTTTTTTTTTTAATTTTTTTTTTTTTTTTTTACAATTAATTTCTTTGAGCCTTAAGTCTGCCGAAGCAACTGAATGCTTGTATGGCTGAGCCGGCTCAATTTTGAACATTACCAGACTTTTAGAGAAGAAGAAATATCTGGTAAAGGGAGGTGCCAACCCAGGGATTCGACCCGGGAAACCTCCAATCATCGTAGGGGCCGAAAGATTGTCCAGAATTGGCCTGAATAGTTCCCATAGCCGCTGAAGGAGCATGGTAGCCTCTCACGCTACCCTGGCCGGCAGTCCTGGCGGGGACTTTGCCAAGGTTCCCTTTCCAGGGGTTCGACCAGATCCGCAAACCTCCAGCAACCAGACTGAGCTCTCTCACAACTCAGCCACGATGACCACACACATCGACTGCACAACTGCGCAACGTTAATGCATCAGAAGTGGAAGAGTGTTTTCACCTTTTTGATCGAATCAGGTAGAGGCACAAACAGTGCCGCAACTAGCCATTCACAAAGGGGGGGATGCAAGGGCAAAGAGTATGCCCCCCCCCCACCCCCCCATGACTGAACAATTTTTGGTTCAAGTTTATTTTATTTTATGGTGGTTTTATGTAGAAATGTGGGCCTCCTGCATTGAATTTAGGGACCCCTTGACTCCTGGGTCCGGGCACCCTTTCTTTGCACCCCTCTTAATTGCGGCTCTGCACTCAAATAAAGCTGTCAAACTACATTTTTGTGCAAAAAAGTTAAGGTGAAAGAATTAAAGTGAATAGCCTAACTGTTAAGCAACATACATGTTCTGTATGAGAAATCCATAATAATTACTAGCCGAGTTGCGGTGATTTGACGTCGTTTCGCTTCGCTCGAAGACATTTCTTGTTGCCACGCTTATGCTGCTTGACACTGACAGACATTTCCACATAAAAAATGATGAGTCAAATGCTCAGAGTGTAGTACGCGTTTTTCGTAGGGTTTCTGTCCAAAAAAAAATTGATAACTTACTCCTATAACTCATTCATTTCTCTTCGTCTATCTCTTCCAAAATTTCGTCTAAATTCCCGGAGGATCTTTTTCGCTCTGAGAGTGGTACCTGTTTGGAACTCTCTTGAAGATTCATTGGTTACCGCCCCAACGCTGAATTCTTTCAAGACACGTCTAACAACCTCTATCCTTCACCCTTTCCTTCTGCGCTCCGAGCATTATTCATCGCAAACTTAATGAACTTTTACCTGGGTCTGCAGTTAGCAGTTCGGCGACGAATCCTTGCACCTCCCTTCCGCCCCTCTACGTGCGGATCAAATGTATTATTATTAATATAGCAAGAAGGTGTTTTCTTT
Organism: Lithobius niger; assembly: GCA_023313725.1. NCBI lineage: Eukaryota > Metazoa > Arthropoda > Chilopoda > Lithobiomorpha > Lithobiidae > Lithobius > Lithobius niger. The sequence continues at coordinate 14,707 of JAHWFP010229661.1, read as the reverse complement.
TAATTTGGCATTTCCAGGTGAAGGTATATTCCTCCCGGTGGCTCAGTTTAACGACATTACTTCAAGCACTTGTAAATGTTGCAACGGCATTCATTTTCTTATTTTTTGTCCCTTGTACATGAGAAACGGTTTTGCTACATTCTCTCTAACCTATGTAAATGTTGCAAAAGCTATTTCGGGCATGATGCCCAAATACAGTGAGATGGTATGTCCTTTTAAGCATACTATCTAGAGCAACTCCCAGGTATTTGGCATCATACATCCAGTGCACGGGTAGCTGCGAGCACTGGGTTGTCAAATTCGATAGGCATCTTGGTCCCAGCTGTACATCTCTGGCTTCTTACAGACCCGGGTTCGATCATGGTGATGGGAAGTGTACATGTACGGGTTTTTCTCTGGTTGTGTCCCGCCTGTTGCACGAGGGTTTCCTCCGGGTACTCCGGTTTCCTCCCTCATGCGGCAAAAAACAACTGTCGTCATGGTGGCATCTTCCACTTAACATCTGCCACTTGGGCCTAAAAACAAGCTACAAGCTTATTGGCTGACACCTTCTATTATTACTATTAACTCTATTAATTGTCAGGCATTCACAGTGGGAGCATATACGAAGCATGAATTAACCATCAACTGCCAGCACACTCCTTTTTAAGACCGAAATGTACAAAGTCACTTTTATCCACCCAAAACCAAAACTGGTATAAGAGCAGCTGCCAAGTTTCCAAAAAGGGTCGGCCTTTCAAAGTAGTGATATCATTCAACCAGGGAAAGTCCGCCAAGGTTAATCCTATTAGCCAAGTTAATCGCATCTACTAATAGTTCGAAAGTTAAATGAAGACTAGAAGATTGCTACTAGCGGTAGCAATCTTCAAGTTTTCATTTAACGTCCAATGTATTATTCCGTGCGATTATCTTGGCTAATAGGATTAACCTTGGCGGCCTTTCCCTGGTTGAACGATATCACTACTTTGAAAGGCCGACCCTTTATGGAAACTTGGCAGCTGCTCTTATACCAATTTTGGTTTTGGGTGGATATCACAACTTTCATAGGCCTGTGAATACAAAAAATTCCATTGTCTAATAATCACCTCTACCTTTTTTGTCTGGAGTGTCTATAAATTTTCTAATTCATAATTTTTACGTTTGCCATTCCCTAATTAGCCGTTACACCAGAAAGTCACTTTTATTTTGATAACATTAAGTCAATAAATTTTTAGCAAACCATTCTCCAATTAAAATAGGATCTTCCTCAGCTTTTTCAGTTGTCTTAGCAATTTTGTTTCTTCAACATTTGCCGAGCCTTTTCATCAGCAAATGAAGTAATATTTCAATGATTCTTTAGGTTACAAAATGTCGTTAATGAAATAATCTTAGCTATAACCCTTCTACCAACACAAAAGACCCTTCTTCCTCGTGCTGCATCCGTTGGCTATAATTTTGTTGTGGGATAACGAGTGAACCACTCAATCTTCAGCTAAATGGGGTGAAACGGCCGCTAAGAATTTTTAAAGGTGAAATCCGAAACCAGCTGGTCACTGGGTTGCCGTCATTCAGCCTTGACCAGTCCTGCGTGAGACGATTTAATAGTGTGATATCATTGTAAGATTGGCGGTTATCACAGCAAACTTTTTCTCAGGGGTAAAGTTACAAATAAGTCGCGAAATGGTTGAGGGCATTTCTGGGTTAAAAGATAAAATTTGAGGAAGATTTCCAATATATGGATGAGGATTCGTCCTTGTGTAAGCTATTATACTGCCCGGCTTTCCTCAATACAACACTGGGAATTTCTTTAATCCATTGATTTAAATACATTAAGCGAGATTCGTAGGTAGACATGCGGGAAACGTGATTTAAAGTGGCACCATCACGCGATTAAAAACCGAACGAAAATACCATGAAGCCATCTAGCGGCAGTGATATTGTTAACCTTTACAGCTTGCTTCCAAATGCACGAGGACGTACCAAATTTCCACGCAATAATTAAGGAGGTCGTGGCTTGTTTGTTTTGTTAAAAGAAATGGCGTTGTGTATTCTTCGCTTGGGGCAAGCAAGTGCTAGATAGTACTAGATAACGCTAGATGTTGCCAGATTCAGCCTACTTTCAATCGGTGATAGTGCCACATTAATTCTTCTTCTGTTTCGCAACCAGTCCTAGCTCGATTGAGCGCTCTATTCAAATGCCACCAGGTTTGCTTTTAATGCCGTCACTATCGATGCTGGTGCACAATGCTAGCGTGTTGCTTGATTCTATTTCTTTGATCATTTATTTAAATTAGTCATAATGCCCAAAGGGCGTTTAACCACCTCCGCGTAAACAAAGCAGTAAACATTTACACATTCGAATGACTGGAACAATCAGGTGAATGAAATGGCAATAATTGTTTACAAAAACCGTCACAATTGTCTGCACCAGCAGGGTCACTCCATAGCCCATTCCACCCCCGAATTGTTCTTGGGAAAAGGGATTCGTTTCATTGGGAAAAGGGATACATCATGCACACATTGGTGGCATTTTCTTCGTATGGTTACTTCTTCCCAAATAATCAGGTGATTGCAAATATTCTTCAGCATTTAGAATGGTGTGGTTATGGTAAATTTTCAATGACCTAGCCTACGCTCCCGTCTGCAATCACTTAAAGGCTACCAGTTCAGTGAGTTACACAGGCTCGGGCCCGGAATGGCCTTAGTGCTTTATTGAGGATACACGGAGGTTTCTTACGTCGCTTTATCTTAAGTCGACTTAATCTATTAGAGTGCTTTATCCGTGTACCCGCCTAAAACCACATTCAAGTCGATTTATCTCAAACCACCTGTTGAAGAGCTTTAATAACCTACGTGTACCCACCTGAAACATTTTTTTACGTCGCTCTAAGAATTGCTTCCCTTTGATTGGTTGAAACGATTGCGCGTAAACGTCACGAAGCTAGGGCGTAATCTGTCATTTCCTTAAAACGAAGTCGAAAACCCAGCTAGCTGAATGGGGACGTGGGAATAGAGAAGGGTTTGGTTGATGGGGGATTAGATAAACGCGACGCTACATCGACTTACAACGACTACAAGGTAAGGTAAAGCGACTTAAGATAAAGCGACATAGAAACCTCCGTGTACCCTCGGTCCTTGTGTGCCAATGGCACATGGGCCCTCCCGTAGATTCGTAAGGGGGGGGGGGGCTTCTTAGATTTTAGTTACAAGTGAAATTTCTTTCTCGTAATTTCTTGGTTGGTCTGATCATTTCATAACCATCTTTAAATGACTAGAATATAATGATAGCTTAGGGATGGGTCATAATGACCACAAAAATAACACTTTCAGCAATCAAAATTTCTAAAAATCTTAAAATGCCTCAGCTTCTGCCCCCCCCCCCAACTCTGGCCATAATGTGAGTATTTACCCAGTATACCCAGTATTACTACTAGCTACTGCAGTTATACTGTCCAGGAAAGCATTGCCTACTGGTTGCTTGGCTTCTTCTGTCTTACAGCAGCTGATTATAATTAGGGATATGGGCATACACACAAACAGTGCATTCACCACACATTGTGTGAAAGTGGACACAAGATGGGTGCAAGGAATGTTTGTCGCTCATATTTGGGCCCAATTGGGAAACCCAAATTCAATAAGTATTAAAATGCTGAATTTCCAATTTTGTCCTCTTTTTTTAGCTTAAAAACTGAAAAATTCTGGTAAAAACTCTGCTTGATATCTACAAAAGAAAAATTAATAAAGAATAAAAATAACAAAAAATAAATAAAAAGTGTGTCGCTCGTGGCGCAACTCTTCGTCTTGGTGACAGTCAACCTTTCTTTAACACTAGCTTATGCCCGACGTACAGTGCCACCAGAAAGAAATGCATGCAAAATATCATTCTTAAATAGATGAAAAAAACAAATAAACTAGGCTATCCGGTGGCTAGGTTGTGCCACTGATGAAATGTTGGCGGAAGAGACCACTCTCCATCCAGGTGTCACCAACAAGTACATGATACAAGTTCAGTTAGTTCATAAAAGTTGGGGCTGATCAAGATTGGTGATGATGATGCTACGGGTTTCCCTTTAGAATCAGGGCTTAGTCACATACTGCGTAATGCACTAAAACGGTCCTCTTCCCCTACCAGCACTCATGTTACCCTCTCTCAATCCTAGTAGCCACCTATTGGCTAGTGCAGCTGGAAGATCGAGTTGGAATTAAGGTCAAATGGTGTCATACTTCTGGTTTGAATTTGAAGAGAACGGAAATAAAACGAACATCCAGGCTGGAAATCAGTTGAAGTCTGGCATTTATTTCAATGCATGGTTCGATGAAAGGAAGTCACGAAGGCTTACCATGACTTACAGCATTTTCGGTGGCTGATGTTCAAGAATGTTTGCCTAAGAACCTTTTTGGGTTTTCTTCAGTATACCTCTACATTTAAAGACCCGGCCTGCATAAGGCCAGAAGAGCATATCCTAAATCGGTCTGCGTTAGTCGAGGAAAAGTAGAGGAGAGAGGAAAAACCAAAGGAAAGCCTAGCACGAGAATTTAGGTTCACGCATCGGGGAAGCCTTGCACACAATTTTATATAGAATCTTTTACAATGTATAACAATTTTTTACGTAATGAAAGAGACCACAATATTCCACTGGTCGCCCCCAGCGGCCCAGTGCAGCCGGAAGTGCCAGCACTAAACGAACCTGAAGGCACAAGGACATCAGTCAAGGGGTTAATTTGATAAAAGCCAGGACAATGGGAATGAAAATATGAGGATCGCATGTCCCAACGAACGAAGTCCCATCGTGTAATAGCGCCAGGAGTAGAGCTCTGCCCAAAGGCAAACAGCCAAATAGCGAACTGGCAAGTTCCGTCACTATATGGCCGCCTCCCCTTCCATCCCTCCCCACTCCTCTCTTCCACTCAGATCCTTCCCTCAAATCCCCAGCATCCACTGAAGCCATGCTCCTACCTCTCACCCCACTCAGATCCCACATGCTCACGGTTTCCCTCCTGATACCCATCCGTGGAGGATTTTCCAATCAATCCATTCCCTCCATCTAACACTCCATTTAGCACTCCCCCTCCCCATCACCCGCACATATTTCACCGCCAACCTCCAGGTCCTGTCAACAATCAATCCTACCACACACACATCCGCAAATCCTCTCACCCTCAGTCTCCTGTCAAAACCCTATTGCCACCGCCTAGGCCCTCGCTTCAAAACGCGACTACCCATCTCACCCTTCACCACTTCATTAGCCGCAAAATTATTCGCCCCAAGCGCCCATCTTCCCAAAACCGACTGTCTCCAAATCTCCTTCCGATACACCAAAATCATCGCAGCAAGCAAACACCCCACATAACAACCCCCTTACACAGGATCCACGGCAGCCCATATCGATTTACACTGAATACTAATCCTATCGTTCCCAGGGACCTTGACCTTAACCGTTCGTTCTTGAACACACAGTTTTTATTCTACAAGCTAAAAAATGTTTGCCGCCAGATAAGTAACGTGGCAGCAAAACGTGCCACTACTGATGTCAAGCCCTGGGGCAAACCGTTCCTCTGAAATCCCAACCACAGATTAGAGAGCGGTTGTCGTTGTCTATAATCTGTGGTCTCAGCTAAAACGTAGAGATCAGTGGCCTGCAACAGGCAGTTGCACGCTAAGGAAGCGAGGTCGCCCACTCAGAGGGGTTTTTAAGTATTCTTTCTTGATTTTAGTGGGCGATTGGCGGCGATTGGTTGTCACATTGAAAAATAATCCGACTTAAAATAAAAATGAGTAGGATCACATATTTTGAAAGAAGCTAAAAGCTTTGAGTGAATAAATGACTTACCCCACGTAATTTCCAGTAGCCTAGTATAGGTGCCATAGCTTTGCGATCTGCTGTTCACGAGTCACTCGTTATGAAAGACGCTTGAATGAAACTCGTAGAGTGGACGCAACCCGATGAAGCAGGCATGACGTCACACCACTGAAGCCAGCCACGCGATGTCGCTATTATCGTGCGCTGCAGTATGAAAGTCCAAGGTCGCAGTTGCCACCATGTTGGTTAGCACTAAACACGTCAAGGCACGCTTTTGGTCGTACGCACTTAATTTACTTGTTGTCGCTCGTGCCTATTTACCGAAAACAAGATCAAAACAATACGAGCGGAAGACATATTCGGAACTATTGGCTGCGTAGCTTATGGTTGCAGAAACTCAAAATGACTGAAAAGAAGAGAACTGGAGTTACTTTTATTCACCGTAAAGCTATAACTCATGCAGTTGCCTTGGCAAAAGGTTTTCTTTTCTTTTGTAAATGAAAAAAAAATAATACGGAAGGGGGGGGGGGGGGGGCGGTAGAGGAACCAATTGACCTTGGTTCCCCCCCCCCCCCCCCCCTACGAAGTTACAGAAAAATAATAACAAGGTAATTCACAAAAATTGTGCACTGTAATTCAAGGGCGGACGTGCGTAGGTAAGGTAGTGGGGGGAGGGGAGGGGCTTCCAACTCTGTTCTCTAGGCTATAATTCAGCGAACGTATTTTTTTTTGTTCTTTACGCTAATCTGACTTCAAATTAAAAAAAAAAACAAAGGTTGAGAGTGGAACAAAGATTTTGTAATGTGCCGAACCATTGTTGGTCATAATGTTCAATGCTTCGAAATTTGCAACAAGTATAAACAGACAAAAAAAATCGTGATCGTCTGAAAGTAAAATGAGCTTATAGTGTTGTACTGGAAATGAAAAACTGTTTGTGCATCGGTTATTGCGATTAATCTTGAATCTGGAGCGTATGGAATGACTATTGGGGGGGGGGAGGGGGTAGAGGACAACAGCCTACTTACGACATTTGGACAAATGTTGGGACTCACAAATTTTGCTTTAATGATCCAAGATTGAACAATTTGCTTTGCTCTAGCCTTTTGAAAGTAGAGTTCCCCAGTGAAAATCGCCCTTAACAACAAAACGACAAAATAATTTTATTTCACTTTTTTACCGAGATTCCTTTTTTTCCTAAAGTTTTCTTCCGTTACCTTGTTTTACGGGTGCTGGCACTCGTACTGCCACCAATTTTAGGGCACCTGTTTACTAAGATCTAGCCAGAATTCGAACGTGGCAAACATTAGACCAAAATGCAGAATTTCGTACATTTTGCAGTTTGATAGTCAGATTTTCTAAACCCCCCCTTCTAAAGTTAGTAATAGTTCGCTGCGCCCTTGGCGGTAGATTTGATTAGTGTTCGTTTTTGAGCTCTGCAATGAAGTCACTCCAATGAAATCTTAGACCGTGCTTCATGCGAAAACCACAAAGACTATCCAAACCAAACTTTGCAGGCAGTAGCACGGGAGACTGGACAAGGTTTGTCAAGAAAAAAAATTCGGAATCGGACATGGGGTTGACGAACCAGCAGGATGACAAAATGGACCAATAACAAGAGCCAAAATCCAAACAACAACGAGGCGGCGAGGCTGTTTCTAATTGTTAAAGGCATCCGATTGTTAAAAGATTGATTGTCGTTGGTTATTGTTAGAATAAATTAGATACTGTAACAAGGCGTTCGGCGTAGCGCCACGGCCTGTACAAAACTTTCGTTTTCCGGCCTCACTAGCAGAAATGTGTCTGTTAACTGTAAGCAACTAAAAGCAAAGCATATTATGTAAGGCTGGACCGATCCCCATTACCGATTCAGAATGCCTCATGTAATTCCTTACCGATATTTTCACTTCTCGTCGACCGATTTTGGACGTTTGAATAGACCGTTTTGAAGGTTTTTTCACCAGCTTTCCAATGGTCCAAGCCCCAAGCAGCTGTTACTTATTGTTTAGGAATTACAAGGCACATTTTTTAATTTTACTGCGGGATTTGTCCCAGCTACCCTGGCAGTCTTTGCCTAGTTGAATGTTATCACTACTTTCAAAAGCCGACCCTTTTGGGCCAAACAGCAAAGAAAGCGGAGCCCGCTCCATTATGTTGACAGTCGAACTGATGACGGCTCTAGTTAATTTTTCCTAGTTTCTTCCTTGGAGAAAAGAGAACGGAATTTCCCTTTCTCTTCCCTCCAAGACATTTCCCAGTTAATTTTTTTTGAATCTTAGTAACTTACAGAATAAAAAATATTAATGCTTATTGATTAGTTTAGACTATTTTTCTGAAGTTCTGAATATTTTAATTTAATATATCATGGGACTTTTGGGAGTTTTGGAGCTGCTGATTATGTGCTAACTAACATGGCGGCTGCGCGACCGGCCCTCCGCGATCTGGCTTCAACTCGTCAGAAAACCTTGACCTCCAGAGGTGCTCCGATGACGTCATGGCAGCTCCATTCGCTGTATGCTTTCAACCAAAGACCTTGGAATAGTAGAACAGAAGACTGGTGGCAGGAATACGAAACAAGCGGCCACTTCTAGAGCCCATTGAGATAGACGTGAAGACTGTTAAAACAAACCCGCGCTCCTCGAGAATTACTCTAAACAACAACTCGCACTTCATAGGTTAGTCCTGCACTAATTGATAATGAGTGTTTTAAATTATTTTAAAAAACAAGCTATGTCAGAGACTTTAAATATTTCATATGGGCAAAATGGGGCGAGGGATAATCGTCTAACTGGAAAATCGCATAATTGGAAGAACATATACCATAAAACAGTATAACGGAAAGTCGTCTAACAGGAAATCCATATAATGGAAAACCGTGTAACTGGATTTTCGTATAATGGAAAATCGTCTAACGGGAAATTCTTATAATGGAAAATCGACTAATGTCCCTGCCTCGTTCGCGCTGCCGCGCTCGCTGCGGCTATACATATAACATCAGAAATCGCTGTTAGACGTTTATCCATTATACGATATTCAATTTAGATGATTTTCCATTAGAAGTTTTTAGATGTTTTATTTATGCAGATATTAGACAATTATCCCATTAGATATTTTCCAGTTAGACGTTCGTCCGACACCCCGGGCAGAATAAAAACACATGTATTGCGCACACGATTGCAGTAAAAAAAACATTAAAAATAAAACTAGGACTAAATCTCCCAATAATCACTCTTTTTTTCTCTCAGTAGGGCCGGGTCTTATTTCACTTTAGTTCAACAGTTCCGTTCCTACTGTTTTTTTTTCTTTTTTTTTTTTTCAGTTTGTCTGGTTTGTCCATCTGACAGCTGTCATTTGCTGCTAAAGTTGTGCAGAATAATGGAGAAATATTAAACCTGTCAGACTGAGCGAAAAAGAAATGTGTAAACATAAATTTTAGTTTTTTTTTTCTCACAGTGGTACTTGTTAGGCATCTGCGTGTCGTTGCCAGTTCCACAAGGGTGATTCAAAAAGCAGTTTACACAACATTTTACACAACGTGCAGCCCAAACTTTAATAAGAAATGTGAAACTAGGGAGAATGTTTTTAGAGCCAAAGCCGAATTCTGAATCCGAAAATATGGCTCCTATTTTTCGTTTTTTTTTCACTCAATTTCTAAGCTTAACAAAAAGATGAATCTTTAAAAACAGTATTTAAAAAGAATCTTTAAAAGGATTGTTAAAACAATTGGATTTTGGATCCAGAAGCATAGTCCCCTTTTCACTTATTTTTTTTAAACTTTGGGTTGAGAAAAAAGTTTCGTCTAAAAGTGATTTTTTAAGTACTCTGTTCATTTTGTGTATTGATGGTTGGCAAATTTTTCTTTCTTCGATTATCAAATTGGGGTATGAAATTTGTCAACATTAAGTCCAAATTGCAAATACATATGACATCGTGTCAATATATTTTTGTATCATGTTATTATAGCATATTATTGTAGACGTGTTTATGTAAAGTATCATAATCCCTTTTATTTCCCTATAACGTAATTTATTATTTTAATTTCCCTCTGTGTTCCATCCTTTCCATAAAGGGCAACTTCAACCTTGACAAATTAAACTTATGATTGCCGAATTCGTAGTTGGTGTCCAATCTCTTTAGCTAATTTTTTCAGGCTTCTACTAACACCTTTCAAGTTAATATTCCTGTTGTGAGAATTACAGAAAGGCACACAACAATTTACCATTTTTGTTTTAAACAGGGCGAAAACGGACGCAACCATGCTTTCTTCACAGAAACCGACACATACCCTAGCTAACATCTAGTGGCCGTTCCGACTGATTTGGCAATGTTTTCTGAGAATGGGGTGGGAGAAATAGTATTGGGAGATTGGGGGAGTATCTTGTTCTTTTCGGTGAGGGAAGGCTCTTTGGATACCAGGAATTTGGGGTATGGAGGGCTAGTGGGGATGATGGAGATACGAACTGTGTGGTCTGCGGGGATGTGGAGGATACGTTGGAGCATGTGTTGATTGGAAGGCCTCAGGGGAACAGAGAGGTAAATGGGAGGAGGGAGGATGGTAGAGTTGGCTGTAAGGTGGCTCCTTGGGTGGTGGGGAGAGGAGTGGGTTGGAGCAAGACTGTGCTCTTGGATGGTGGACTAGGAGGAGTAAGGATGAGGGAGGCGGTGGGGAGTGCTGAGGTAGGGTATTTGTGGTTGGTGTGGGTTGGAGGGGAGGGCATTGTGGCTTCGGCCGGTTTCAAAAGGGAATCCCATAGCATCATCTTCGTCTTCTTCTTCAGATGGTGGTTCGTTTGCATTTGTCTGCATTCGGGTGAGACTTTGTACTTGCGATTTGCGGTTTGTTGTGAATAACTTTGTTTTGATTTTGTTGAGACGGAATGCTTTTGAGTATTTGTGGCGACTGCCATTTAGTGGCACCTGGCATTTGGCGAATTGTAGTTTATTGTCACGTGTTGTTGGCATTGGAGGTGGGCTATTGGTACGTGATTTTTTGGGTTAGATAGTGATAGCGAACTGGGTTTTGTGTATTGCTGTTAATTAATTTTGTGTTGATTTTGCTGGTGTGAAGTTTTATTAAACAGCTGTGGTGGTGGACAGTTAGTCATCTGGCATTTGGTGGCTTTCGGCATTATGGTTTGTTGGCACATGTTGCTTGGCGTTGGAGGAGAGCTACCGGTGAGAGTTTTCATTTGTTCATTGGAAACAGTTTAAACAGCATTTGCGGATTGAAGTGAAACAACTTTGTGATTTTGAGCATTTGTGTTTGTGGTGGGACAGTTAGTGGCACTTGGCCAAATGTGATTTGTTGGCACTGGGCGTTGTAGGTGAGCTGTTGGTGTGGGTTTCGTTTGTTTGGGACTTTGACTTTGGGTATAGCAGTTTACGGGATATAGCTTTTCTGGTAGCCATTGATAGAAGGAGGAGCGAATGATCTATACCACCGTCCTTAGGGTTTATTACACTCCTGATAGAAGTGGTTTTGTCCTTTCTGAGTCGGATGATTTTCTGTAGCATCGGATGATTGTGGTTCCTGATAAGAAGTTGAATCGATGGTGGAGGTGGAAGTATTTTTTGGTGAATTGGTTGGTGAGCTTGATTTGCATTGGTGCGGTATTGTACATTTAGTACCACAGTGAGGCTTTTAGTGGCTTGTACCGGCTTACTGTTGCTTACAGGGGCATTTTGTGGAAGTTACCGACTTGTATATTGGGACTTCAGATTGTCGGATTTGAGAAAGTTCTTTCGAAGTGTGTGCAGGTGAATTTCCACATAGTGGACTCCACTGCAGAAATTGCTATTGTGTGATGGATAGGTTGGTTGTTGAGACTTGTTGGTAAAGCTTTGGCCGTGGTGTGATTGGTTAAAGTAGCAATGTCTGTCTGCGTATCGGAGGAGGCGGGCTTTGGGACAGGTGGGTGTAGTGTGTGCGCATGGTGGGGAGATGTGGTGGCTGCTAATGGGGCGCTGAATGGTGTTGGATTTAATGGGAGATATGAGTGAGATGGATACGATAAAGGAGGAGATGAGTCCTCAAAAGAAGGTGTACAGCAATGGAGGGAGAGCACACAGGATGAAGATGTGATTGCACGAGTTGGAGCAGGAAGTGATCAGAGTAGGTAAGGGAGTGCAGGGTGAAGGAAAATCGGGAAGGTAGAAGGCTGGAGACATGAGTGTTATTTCACAGAGTGAATGGGCAGAGCAGATCAAGGAAGGGCGATAATTGCAGGAAGTGGAGAAAGAGTACATGGGGAGAGAGGTGACACAGACGGCATCTGGATGGAGAAGGTAGCAGAGGTTAAGGAGGCAGCAAGGAAAACCAAGGGGGTACGCAGGAGAGGTGGAGGAAGACGGGGGCAAGAAGAAATGGAAGAGGTGGCAAGAAAATAACAGTGCACAATGACTGAGGATTTTAGGATGGAAGCTAGAAGTGCGGAGGCGAGAGGAAGGGGACTGATGGTAACCACAGACTTTAGGGGTCCTTGTGATGGAGAGGGGTCGAGGTTGTTTCTGTGATAAGTGACACTGGCGGGATATGTGGATTACAGGCTAGAGGTGGAGGGGAGGAGGCTGGTGCTGCTGTGATTAGCGTGGATGCTGTTATTTGTGAGAGGGTAAGGAGGGTGATGGTGTAAAAGGGATCGTGTGCACTGTTGTGTGAGGGGGAGATAAGAGTGGTGGTGGTGATGGAGGGGGTAGGTGCTGCTGTGATTAGTGTGGATGCTGTCACCTGTAAGGAGGGTGATGGTGTAAAGAGATTGTGTGCACTGTTGTGTGTGGGGGAGATGAGTGTGGTGGTGATGGTGATGATGATGCTGGTATGGGTAAGGAGGTGGCTGGTGCAGGGAAAGTGAGTAAGGAGAGTGGGTAGCTTGGGCAGGACAAATGCGGACGTTGTTGTTGGGGACATGTGAAGGTAATGCCGGGGTTTCTGGGAATAGGGAAATCTACGGGGATGGATGGCGTGGGGTAGGAGGGAGTATTGGAGGTGGGATCAAGGGGGAGGGTGGGGGAGAACATTGTGGGGTGGTGTGATTATTGGGGACAGTAATGTTCAGAGACTTGCGAGGGTGGAGGGGAATGAGGGATTATTAGGTTCCACTCTCTTTCAGGGGAAGACGGGTGATGTGTCTAAACAAAAGTAACCACAGTGTCAGTAACATGGAGTCGGCTGGCTTCGCTGGCCTGCGATCTTGCTTCGAGTGCGTGTGGCGCTCACTCACCTGCAGGTATCGTTTCCTTTTTCTTCCTCCCTACCGGTGCTGTTCTCTTGTCGACATAGAAAATTCGGTAATTGACGGTAACAATGGAAATTTGAAGAAATTTTGGTAAAAAACACTTTTTCCACCAGATTTGGTAAAAAACACTTTTTCCACCAGAAAAAGGAAAATACAGTTCAAGTTACTGTTAGTCCTTAAAATTTTCGGAGAAGGAGAACGTTTTCCTCCGAAAATTTAAAGGACTAACAGTAACTTGAACTGTAATTTCCTTTTTCTGGGGGGAAAAATGTGTTCGTGTTTTACCAAGATCTCCGCCAACATGTTGTCCCACCTGTTGCTCTTGACTGTCGCCGTGTGCCACTGTTAAGTCTGGTGATACACATCTATGACGCCTCGGGGGTTGACGTAGCTAACTGATGTCTTACAGTGCCATCATATCCGCCAAATCTTCTTCCCACAACTGTTTGTGTCTGCTCCCCTAGCCAGTACCTCCTGCCACTGCCCCCTATCATTGCCCCTTTGTCTTCCACCACACTAGTAGTAGTCACAGGTGTTCCCTCATTCATTTCGTTGGGTCCACACTCAAAGTCGGGTGCCACCTGTAACGATGCTGCCCCAAACTATCCATAGAAAGATCTTCGGATTCCATATTCTGGCAATATTACATTTAACAATACTTCTTGAAACTGATTCACTGCACTCACATATTACTAGTTCTACATCTGGGCTGGGTCTGGCTCTTCTGTTATTCCCTACTCCTGTTCCCGCTCTAGCCTCAGTACGGGCTTGCTATCAGCAAGGTGCACCATCTCCATAACCCTACACTCACGCCCTCACAATTAGCGAAATTTAACTTCAAATTAGGGACCGTTCATTATTTATCAACGGGGGTGGGCTGGCGGCTTGTCATCGTCAATATGAAAAAAATTCATGACTTCCCCCCTTTAGTGTAAGTGAATTTTTTTTTGCCCCTTCCCCTCCCCCCCTAAAAAAAACTTTTATTAAAATTTTAATTTTCATGAAATGAATGTACGAAACGTACTAGGACTACTTTTAATACCTTGTAGTATTTGTTGAGCAAAATAAAGTGGGACGCATTTTATTTCCTGACCCCACCTTCCACCTGACACTATCAGGAAGGGGTGCTAAAACTTTTTTTGAAGGTCGTATCAGGCTGATAGGACCTTCAAAAAAATGTTAGCTCCCCCTTCCTCTTCATATAAAAAATGTCATGCCTCAATACACTACCTTCTAAGAGTTGTTGCAAATTTTCGAAAGTAATCAATAAACTGATGTTTTGAGCTTGAATATCGACTTTCTTCATCATGCTTACTGTGATTTCGACTTATTACTGCCGTATTGGACAGTTCGTCGCTTACGTTCAAATTCTTCCCTTGTGAGTAATGTTTACAAATCGTTCTTATTCGCTGTCTGGAGGGTTGCCTACTAGGTGATGTTTTGTCGGTTTTGTGCAATTTTGGATGCACAAGGTGGTGGATGAATAGATGTGACGGAACCTAAATATTCGTGTGCGTTACTCCTTGGTTTTCCAGATGGTAAGTGACGCCGGTACGGTAGTTTTTCGAGTTGAATTCCAACATGGTGGCCATATTGTTTCAGTCGGTTAGTCCTTGCTGTGGTGCACGATTCCAGTGGTGCTTTTGAAGGCCCTGGTATCGGAGACATGATCAAGTTAACGGCAATCGATGCCCC
>JAHWFP010229660.1:45138-60439 GCA_023313725.1 Lithobius niger | reverse complement strand
CGGAACAAAACAGAGTGTGTGGGAGAGAGGCACGTAACGGTGCTGTTCGCGTCCCTGCGTCATCAAATAACTACCGACTAAGGTCCCGAAAAAAAAAAATGAGCCTTTAAGGGACCGGTCTGCCCCACCCCCACCTTCAAGACCCTGTGAAATATCTTGCCCACCCCACCCCCCCTTACAGCTAAAGGTAAAAAATAAATCTTAACCCCCCCCCCCCTCCAAAAAAAAAAGATTGATCAATCCTGCAAACCAAGTTATTAAACAAGCAGTGGTCCTGTAACACACCAATTGTTCACCAACTACTTGGTTAACGATTGGAGGCTACTTATAGTTACTCTAATAGTGATTTCACACGGAATAATGTTTGCGTGCCGTGCCGTCCTATGCCGCGCGCAAGCGAGCCATGACGGCCGCTACCCAACAAGCGGCCAGCCCTGGCCAACACGGGTTGGCGCTGCTCGGCACGCTTTAATTATTCCGTCTGAAATCCGAATGCACGCCGTGCCACGCTCCTGGAAATGCTAACAAAGCTTCATTGTAGTCAAAAATTTCCCGCCACCGGTTGTTGTCAAAAGAAGGAGGCTGACAACAGCCGCTTATAATTAAACAGTGTGAAATCAAGTCGCGCTGGCTCTCCAGAATCTGCTAAAGAGGGCTGGGCGCGTCTGGCCGCGGCCAGCCCCCAGCCCGAGACGAATTATTCCGTGTGAAATCACTATAGTTCCAGACTTCCAGAACTAGGTGCAGAACATGCTAGGCAGGTCCTCACCCAACCCTGGAATGCAGGATGAGAGGTTTCGGCATTCTAGCTATTCAAAGGGCCTCCATTATACTGTTCTCTTGACCTACGTCTGAATACGTAGAAGGCTGGCCAAATAAGGGGAAGGTGTAGGTGTTTCCTCGACTAGTGATTTCACACGGAATAATGTGTCCCGGACGCGGCCAGCCCTCTTTAGCAGATTCTGGAGGGACAGCGCGACTTGATTTCAGACGGTTTAATTATAAGCGGCTGTTGTCAGCCTCCTGCTTTGAGAACAACCGGTGGCGGGAAATTTTTAACTACAATGAATCTTTGTTAGCATTTCCAGCAGCGCGGCGTGGCACGGCGCGCGTTCGGATTTCAGATGGAATAATTAAAGCGTGCCGAGCAGCGCCAGCCCGTGCTGGCCGGTTGTTGCGTAGCGGCCGTCGTGGCTCGCTTGCGCGCAGCATGGGATGGCACGGCACGCAAACATTATTCCGTGTTAAATCCGCGGGCGCGGCGTGGCATGGCATGGCATGGCACGCAAACATAATTCCGTGTGAAATCACTAGAGCTCCTTGTGTCGACGTCACAATGACGTCAATGGAGAAAGCCCTTTTAAACAGGGACTTCCCATGCTAAAGGATCACAGGGGATCAGACGGCTTCGATCAGCAAACTGGTAAGTTGGACCACAAGTTAGAAGTTGACTATTGGAATTCCTGGACTAATACCTACAATATGCCGACATCACTAGATTAGACACTATAGTGATATTTCGTTTAAGACTTGATACGGGAACTCATGTCGGTAAATATTGTTTGGTTGAAGAAGTGTTCAGCATCGAGTGTTAATAACTTAAAATAGACACACTCACACCCTTGACGTGGGCTATAAACTGGAATTTCCTGTAAGGTTCCTAACATATTGGGTGTTAAATTTCCGGTTGTTACAATCCACGCCCCGACAAGTTATTAGTTCTCAGGCAAGCTTGCCTCGTTGTTCATAAAATGACAAAGTTGATTTCAAAATGTGGTAGAAAACATTGCATGATGTGTTCGAATCGGTTAGAATTTAAACTCCTTTTTGTAACAGTTTGTTTTTCGTCGAAAGCTTTGACACAGTCGCCACAAGCAGGGAAAAGCCAACTGGTAAGACTTTTCTATAGTTTCTTTAATAAAGTACGGAATGATATTAGTGGCAACTTCAAAACCTTGTAAATGTAAATGTACACTTCATAAACTCGAGGGAGATGGGCGACGATCTGGGGGTCTAGCACCCCCAAGGCTGAAACATTTTTTGAAATTCTGACTCTTGAAAGTGCCATTTTTTTAGGCCAAGAATTTTTTTCCCTCACCTGTTTGGTCGGCTTTTTTTTTGTGTGTGTACCCTGCCTTGGCATGGCCTAAATAATGTATGCCCCTCCTACCCCTCGACAGAACCTAACAACAAAAATTCGTCGCCCCCATACCCCTCGAGACGACCTAAAAAAATATCCATCCCCTTCGCCCACCCCCCACCCCCGCCAAAAAAAATTCTTCCGCATCGTCAATCCAGGTAACTCACGTTTTTGAAATGTGACATGGTGTTAGGTATGATTGTAAGGTTTTAGGAAATAATCGCAAGCAACCTCAAGACGCCTGTGCGCAATAAATCCAATATGGAAACCTACAGTTAGTCCTTGTAATGGCTTGTCCCTATTAGCCACCAAACGTTGTGTAATACTACTTTGTCTATGTGGCTTGATGTGACGAATGAATTTTTTTGGGGCCAATTTTGTGGTTTAGGGTAATTTTAAGGCTTATTTCCGGCCTGTTCGCCATAAATCCAATATGGCCACCACCATATGTCAAGTCCTTGTAATGGCTTGGCCCTATTAGCCATCAACACGTTGTCCACATTTCCTGATGCAAGAAATCCATTGTTGAGGTCAGTTTGGTGTTTCAGGATCATTGTAATGGTTATTAGCAGGAGGAAATGAAAGCTGCGTATGCTTTATTAATTTCCTCCTGTTATTAGTTAATACAATCAAAATATCAATTAGTTTACCTTTGCATATTCAACATTTTATTGTCGTTTACAATACACAGTTCAGACAAAAAGTGTGTAGCCAGACGTAGCGTAATACAATATTAATGAACAAAAACGGAACGTTAAATGTTTAGAGTAAGGATCTAAAAGTCAAAACCTAGAAGGAACACGGACAAGCTTTGACAGTCAGGGTCTAGGTGTAAAATTTGTCAGTAAGAGGCTGGAAAGCATTAGACCCTTACTACCCGGTGGTTAGATTAGTTCTAGTCTCTTCGGACTGAACGTGTGTATGAACGGTTGTAGCAGGTTTTCTTTGTTCTTAGAATATTGTTTGGAACTTTAATAACACAATTTTCTTGTGAAGTTTGGCATTTTGTCTTTTGATGCTTTCGAATTTTTATTATATTTCGTAGAGTTATGGTAGAGAATTACCATAATGCTGTCTGCTACGAATATGCTGGCATGTTACTAAATTGAAAAATAATTTTCAACGTAAAGCAAAGCAGGAAACGTATAACCATACTACCACTTGATCATCACATGGGTCATTGTAGGATGATTTCCAGTTTTTCGTGAAAATGTATTTATTGCTGACCACTGGGTAGTAAGGGTCTAATGCTTTCCAGCCTCTTACTGACAAATTTTACACCTAGACCCTGACTGTCAAAGCTTGTCCGTGTTCCTTCTAGGTTTTGACTTTTAGATCCTTACTCTAAACATTTAACGTTCCGTTTTTGTTCATTAATTCGTGTTACTTTTAGAATTGCAGCTAAACTGTAAAACAGTGCAGTTGACGGTCAAAGCTGATAGTTTAACACAAGAGACCCTAGGCTGACCCTTACTAGTCTGGCTATCGCCAATGGTAACAATAGAAACAAATCCTTTAATCTTCAGTCTATGTCTCGCAGCTGGAGTTTGCTAATTGGTATTGTTGCATAATAACAATGTTTAAAACAATGTAAAACAATCAAACTGGTGGTTTAGAGCTCCGTAACCCCTGAACCACTTGACCAATTAGAAAAGGCCTTATGAAAAGGGCACAACTACAGAGCAATACCTGTAAAATGAGCTGAGAACCAGCTTTATAGGACAAATGGTTTGACCTGTAGAGAGGACAGACGAAAGTATCCCCAGAACAACAACAACAACAACAACAACAACAACAAGAAGCTGAACAAGAAGTTGTCTATTTGGCCCCTGTCTGCATCTCGGGTTTGGCTGGACCGAATTTCACATTTTTTGGACTGCAGACAGGCCTTTACTAGTCAAAGCTAGATTCCAAATTTGGTTTAAATATGTTTACTTTTGACGGAGTTATAAGCACTCAAAGTTGAGAGTTTAACACAGAGGTCCTAGGTCGACCCTTACTAACACTGGCTATCGCCAGTGTTAATAAAAGACAATCTTTAAAGATTTGAAACATTATACTGACTAGATCACGGATTTCTAGCGTTGATTGCGCTGCTTACTAGACACTACTTACAAAATGGAGCACATTAGGGTACCTCCGACTCCCCAACAACCACTTTATTTTGGATGCCCTTTCAGTTGATAAAATCATAACAAAACGTGAAGAAAAACACAAATGTAGTCGTGCAGGAGCGCACAGGAACGGCGCTCCGTTACTATTTTCTAGAAGTGGCGCTCCAGCATTTAATTCCCCCACCCCCACCCTCCTCAGAACACTGTTCCACGAGCTATTTTCATCAATTCACCATTTGCCCTCTAGCATTTCTGCGCTACATCTCTAACATCTTTTTTTCCGTACTCCATGAAAAAATAGCGTTCTTAGCATTAACGCATATGGTTTGACTGAATATGCCATAACTGTTACACGGGGAAACCAATTAATTTCCGACTTTAATCCTTTCAAGGCAAATGTCGGCGTGGGTGTTGGGAGCTGTACCCTGCACCCCCCCCCCCCACCTCACTTTGCTAGCCAATCATATCTCCGGCACTATTTTGTTTACCACACACACCACTGGAAAACAAGGATTTCTTGCAGATCGTAATATTGATTGAAGGTTTCCCAAAGTCGCCCCCCCCCCCCATCCCATCCTTTTTCTCAACTTATACATGTGCGGGTGCTTTGCTAGAAGTACAGCATAAATATAATATAACTTTCTTCCATCCAATTGATTCCCCTGCTGAATAATCAAGAACTTGTTGAACTTGCCTGGAGGCTGCCAGGCAAATTCAATAAGGCAGACTTCTTTCTTTGGCTTTATGTAAGAGAAATATAATTAACCAAATGCTTTCTGGACTGTTTTATTACATTTTCTTGGAATACGAGCGATTTTAAAAGTGATGCAACTCAAAGAGTACAGCGAAGAACACTCTTTATAGAACGGAAGCAGAGTAACGCAATATTAAAAAGCATTCAATTATTATTATTACACAAAAACAGAATATGTGTATTATAATTTTCCCAATTTTTAATACGTTGCCGCCCACGTACTCCATCAGGCCACTCCGGAGAGGGTAACGTTTTGGCTCTGGGCAAACAAATTCTAATTGGCGCCCTCTGTTAATCAATTTCGATTACCGTACTGATTTACGGTTAAACATCACATGGGTTTTGAAGCAGCGGTTCCTGAAATTTCGTTGTGTTAAATTAGGCTGCTAACAATTAATTAAGTGGCTCTAGGGAGAGGCATTAAAAAATTGACGCGAGCGGGCGGTGTCTTTTTTTTCTTTTAACTTTTTACTGAAGATTTTTCAGATGCGGGTGATGGGGTTTTTTTTTTTTTTTTACCAAACAAAACAATATCAATATAGGGCAATGACACGACGTAGTATTATTGTGTATAACTCTATGGTGGAGCCAGCAACTGGGTTAGCTGCAAGGAGCACTGGAGGGAGAAAGGAAGATCGTCTTATTGAAGCCAATGATATTAGACTGGATTTCTTAAGCCTATAACGCGCGATTTTTGTTGTTGGAGAAAACAACATTCTTTTAAGCCTAAGAAACCCACTCTCAAAGCACTGTCTTGACTAGAAGTGCCGTTGTTTTCCGTTACATTTTAATCTAGTGCACCTTGTAGCTATTACCTCCAAATAGTGTCTCGTAGCCAATTTGACGTAACTTGACGCTGCTCTATATTTGTTGTGGACTACGACACGTATGTTTTTATGTCAGCATCAGAATGCAAATGTTGCACATTTGATAAAAGTCAGTCTTTAGATCTAAGTTTTTGGTTCAAGAAGCCTTTGAATGGCTCTTAGAATCGTTGAGGCGATCATGTGAATGGAGCAAAGAGCTCATGTGGTCATCGGCTCCAGTAAGTGTTTGGTGAAAGGGCTGATGTGTGATCTGGATTTTTTTTAGACAATGTGAATAAAAACGTTTCATGCGCCCAGAAAAAAAAAAAACCATGTGTGCGCTCCTGAGAACCACTTAATTAATTATTAGCGGCCTTATCGATACTGTTTTTTTTTATTGTCAAGATTTAATGCTTGATATTAACTAGAGGTACATAAACAAATAGCAACACACCTCAGACATACCCGTCTACGTTTTGGGCGCAATTTCTCAAACATTCTTCAGTAAAGTCATCTCTTTTTCAAGTTCGTCACCGTATATGACACATGGCGATTAATGTTTTTAAGATTTCTCGAAGCCAAGTAGAAGGCACCAATCATTAGCTTACCTATTATCGTGTACAAAGTAAAAATGGTAAGAACATTTTAATACTGCAGTAAGGTTTCATGTGGACTAAATGGCACACCTACCTGCGGTATCTATAACCTCACAGGAAAGATTATTCGTGTTCCCTTCGCTTCCTATTTTGACTTCGTATCAGTTAAACCTTACCATAAACATCAAAAGAGTTCTATCATATGCTAGGGTGACTTGAATTAAGATAACGTGTGATGCCCATAGGAACAATAATATGAAAACTATTTTTTTTAATCGAAAAAAAAGCACAATAGATTAAAAACCACGAAAAAAAAGTTTTCGTCGGAAAAGAAAAGCACAAAAAAGCGCGCATGTGGCAACCCTGACTGACATTATGGAGAGGAAAAACGACTACAGCTTGTGGCACACTACTTCGTTCCGTTCCGCCACGTCGCTTCGCAGGCCGTAAAATTTCTGTTTGGATTAAAGGCGCTCCGTCCCGTTCTGCGACCACCCGTCGGCTGACGAACGTGATTGTCAAGACAGAATCCTTTCAGTCAAAAACTGATCGCATCGGAGAAGTGTACGCACCTGCTGTCAGTCGACGGTCGTCGTCGTCCCCCACGCACAATGCCTTTCCCCTACTAAATACAGATGCGAACCTATTTCCGTTGCCTTCTGGACTTAAATGTCATCATACTCGAGCCTAAAGAAGTAATACCTAACTTACTATGGCTTTCTATTTAATTACCCATTTAAGGTCACTACAAGTCCTTCGTCATTTGCATTGCCAATTTGGGTGCCATCAAAATTAAAAGCTTAGGGGAGCCGACTGAAACGGTTAGCGACGGAAGCAATTTGGGCTGGACCATCCGTTGCCGTCAGTCGTCGGAATGGAACGGAATAGTGTGCTACAAGCTTAACGACAGCGCCAAGCTTGTTGTGATGAGAGAAAAATTAACTGAAGCATGGACTTCTGAAGTGTACTCAGTTACTTGCAGAGCACCGATTGCTGGTCTCTGCTTCCTGCTCTCAATCCATTTTCAAACTGATATTAGAACTTAATAAATTATCAACCATTAGAAAGCATCTAACGGCTTACTTTTTAGACCAACAACTAATAGATTAGCTTTTCTTTGTTTATATGATACGGCTTTTTTAGCATGTTTTTGGTTCTGATAATGTTTAATTTTGTTTACGATATTATCTCTGATAGAGGTAGTTTGTTTCTAAGAAGGTTTCTGATTTTTTTTGGTGGGGGGGGGGGGGGATTTGTTCCTGATATGACCCGGATATTGTTAATAAGGTTTTTGACATTGTTTGCATTGTTATATTTTCATTTGCTGATTTTTAGTGGTGTTTCAGTTGCAAGTGTGTAGGCTAAATGTCTAACCATATGTTCCTCGTACCTTGCTTTCAAACTGTCTCACTGTTTAAACACCATATTTCTGTTTTTTCCTCGCACCATGTCCTAGCATAGTTTTATGTTGTAATCCGGCACACACAAGTTCTTACAGAACTTCGGGCCGATTGCTGAATAAACCTGTTATTATTATTATATTATTAAAACCATTATTTGAAGCTTACTAAGCACAAATATTGCCCACAATGTCAAAATTAGTTATTATATCAGTTTCCACTGTTTTACCTTGTTATAGGCTACACATAAAGGTCAAGAAGTGAGCGCGAAGAAACAGCTACACTGCTGCCACTATCAATCTAGCACGTATGCAGATTTATCACACGTATTCGAATGTATGGCCAGTCCAGTTCTGCCACAATTCCGCGTGCATACATCATTCCCCACACGTATTGTGTAAGCTCAGCGAACACGTATTGTGTAAGCTCAGCGAACTCGAACACCTTTTCCACGCTCACGAACGACTGACATAATCAGATGGCTTTAAAAACGGTGGGTCGTTTATCTCGGAATTTTCTCGGCAACAGGTTGTTTATCCAAGCGGCTTGATTTATGAAAGGTTTGGTTTCTGGTTTTCGTATTGGTTTCACCTGTGGGCATAGGTCGGGGCCCAAACACTGCATGTGGTGCAAAAAGGGTTTAGATTGAGACATCACGACTACCCACTTCTGTAAAACTCACAGAAAGTAGACAATGCAGGCTTAACACTAATAATCAGACTTGGAGAATTGGATCAGTCCCTCTTCCACAAAACGTCAATGTATCCATTTACTATAAAGTAAAAAGCACTATGACGTCCCCCCCCCCCAACCCCCAACTATCTGTACCCATGGCCTCTAGCCATTGCCACTAATCCCACTAAGCGCCTGTGCACACAGGCGTTTTTTGAGCGCTGCGGCGACGCTAATGCCCTAACCAGACTGGCTGCACGCCGACGCAGTATGGTGCAAAAAAGACTTCAAGATTCGTCCGTAACGCAACACCAACCACACGATTACTGCAATATTGACCTTGTAGGCACGTAGTTACGCATAGCTTCGCACGAAATTTTCTTCTGTCTGGAGAGGCCTTAAGGCGCCGCTGCGGTAACGCATCCAATCAATGCACACGTACGTTTTATTAACGCGCGTTGACGCTGCGGTGCCGCTTTTGTGACGTATGTGCGCGTTCGGTTCCCTAACCTCGTGTACAAAAATTTATTGTTTGAAACCAATGAGACGATGTTGCTTTTTTCGCCTACCTCGTGAACAAAAAATATATTTTAAAACCAATGCGACAAATTTTGATACATTGATGTACTAATTTAAAATGAACCAGGGGAAAATGTTATACATCCCTTGCAGATTAACTAAAGAATTCGGATAAGTTCTTTAATTACTTCCGAATGAGTCTTCAATCATTTCTGCAGCAACATTTCATACTTCACGACAGTTCTTTACTCCCCCAATAAACGATTCCATGTCTATATTTCTTCGAAATTGGACGCCATTTTCGGTAACGCTTTTGTGGTAAACGGCGGACGTGTGCACCGCTCAAGTCATCCAAGGTACTCAGAGACGCAATTGCGTTTTTTTAACGCTGCGGTACCGCTGCGTTGACGGGGGTAATTGCGGCGCAAAACGACCGCACGAGCGGCGGTGACCGGCGGGCGGTAACGCAACGTCGACGCAGGTACGTGTGCAGTACCCAACAGATGGCATGTAAACCAAACCGCAAATGCGGTACCGCAGCGGCGACCGCACGTGTGCACCGGCGCTATTCACCCATCCAGTAGCGCAACGAACCTTTCGTAGGTCGGGGCCCCTACGCAATATTTTCTTTGCCCTGCTCCCACCCCATCGCCCAAGAAACTTATTATTCAACAAACATGTAATGTGTGCCAGGAGCACATTCGAGAATATTCGGGGAGGGCGGGAAGTCAGTTTTTTTTTATTATTTGGCCACCACAGTAAGGGTTGCATTCACGAATCGCATGAATGTTTCAACTCCGAGCCCCACCTTACAAATTTTCAAAGAATTTGCAAACTGAAGTTAGTTCAGTTATCGTAACTACAACTGGCATTTAAAGTGGCACTATCACCGATTGAAAGTCTGCAGAATCTGGCAACATCTGGCGTTAACTAGTACTATCTAGCACTTGCTTGCACCAAGCGAAGGTATGCATAACGGAATTGCTTTTGAACAGAACCAAACAAGCCACGACCTCCTTATTTATGGAGTAAAAATTTGGTAAGTCCTCGTGCACCTGGGACAGGGTTCAGAGAATTTTTTAATTCTCAATTTCCCTGACATTTCCAGGTTTTCCAGCTGCATCCAATGGGAATTTCCAGGTGTTTACACGATGTGTAGTTAGGGAAACGGGTAGTATAGCTAATGTTTTGATTAATATTTGTACAAAAAAAATCCAACATCACACAAAATAGCTTGGTTTGAAAATAAGATTGGTTTATTGTAGTTATATCGAAAATATTTGAACATATTAAAGCACAAATTTAAATATTTGCTACTAGCCTACAATTTTGTTTCTGATCTGCTAATTCAATGGAACTTACAGATCAGACACAAAGGCATTTTTTCAAATCTCCCTGTCTTTTCCCTGATTTTCAAAAAACTCATGTTTTCCTGAAATTTCTTTGAGATTTTGGCTCTATTTTCATTTTCCCTGAAATTTCCAGGTTCTCCAGATTTTCCAGGTTTTGTCTGAACCCTGTGGGAGCAAGCTGTGAAGGTTAACAATATCACTGCCACTAGATGGCGTCATGGTATTTTCGTTCGCCTTTCAACCGGTGATAGTGCCACTTTAACTTTAAAAGCATAATGAAGGGTGCAGATTGGAGGTTACTGGATTCTTCATCAAAGTTTTCGTCTAGTTTTACGTGATGCAGACAATTCAATGACACTGTATAATGTCATTTTATTTGCTTTCACACGCTCAATACTAGGGATCGACCGATACAGAAAAATACCGATCCGATCCCGATTTTCCCCTCACACGCCGATCCGATACAGATCCGATACACCGATACAGATATGCCGATACCGATTTTTTAAAAAAGTCAAAGGGTCAGAAAGTCAAACGCATACTTCATCATTATGAAACTGGTGTTGCAAGAAAATTAAATTTCTAATTTTTTTTTCTCAGTGGTGGCAGATCCGTAAATGTACCTTCGACTGTAAAAAAAAAAAACCCCAGAGTACACTGCAGATAGGCCTAATCACAAGAAGCCCTGCCCTGATTCTGGCAATGCACACAAGTTGAATTCACTAAGCTGCTGTGCAGATGACGTCATGGGATACAAGTGATGCTATGCAGGAAAGGTTTCTCACAAGCTAGGTGGAGTAGCCAGCGTGCACGGAAGTTGGTCGTATCGGCTAAAATATCGGTAAATAAACACCGGTACAGATCCGATACCGATACACAAAAAATATCGATACCGATTTTAATATCAGTCTATCCCTACTCGATACTGAGCAAACTGTGGCCATTTAGTCGTTGAACCGACATAGTGCTCCGAAGGGAGCTTTTTAAAATCACTTGGGCCTAATGAGCTTTTTTTTTTCAAACTTTAACGTTTAGGGTGACTTGATGTGACGGGACCCGGCTTCAGAAGAACGCAACTTGAACCATAATAAATAGCCCAGTCAAATTAGACCAAATTTATGTCGAATCGCGGACTATTTCATAATAACCTAATTTTTGGCACAGATGTCCGTAATGGTCTTAGGTTCAACATACTAAAAGTCCTCAGTTGTCCGTGTCGAGCTAAACCCGCCATCTTGGAAACATGACGCCCGATATCGGCTTTTGCAATATATCTCGGTATCGGTTGCTCGGGCGTGAAAATATGTTCTGTCCAAAAATGTAGAGCATGAAATTTTCTACAAAACACGTTCTCTTTATTTTTTTTCGCAGATTCTATGATTCAGCCAATAAACGGTGTAGAAGAATGTTGACCTAATGCCGCCATCTTGGAAACATGTGCCCGAAATCGGTTGTTGTCAATATATCACTGAATTGGCTGCATAAAATATGTTTAACCCGAAATTGTAGAGCGTGGAATTGTCTACAGAAAAGGTTCCATTCGGTTTTTTTTTTTTTAACTGAGTCAGTGGTTCAGCAAATAAACGGTGTCAAAGAGGCCATGCACATTGCCCCAAATGCACCCAATGTACATTATATTTCATATAGTTGGGTGGCTAGGGGCCCAAAATTGACGGAATTTGCCACTTCTGTGAAAAGCATGAATGCGTTTGAAGAGTAACTGGAAAAATAGCAATGATAGCAAGTTCACAAAACCCACTGGTTGGAGGTGGAGTGGGTGATTTATCCCACCAAAAACGGTAGTTACAGTGATTTTCGTGTTCAAAGTATTCTTGCGAGCCATCTAATAAGCCGAAATGCTTAGGATTTTCTGAAAGGTGGGGATCTATTCTTTCCATCAATCCTAACCAAAATTGTTTAACTAAGCTAGGGACCGTCCTATAGGCCCATTTAAAGGTGAAGAGGTAGCAGCGAAAACGCATGGTGAATTTCGAATTCAAAGTGCTCTAGCGAGCCCTCCAATAGGCTTATACATGCTTAAGCTTTTCTGAAAGATGGGGATCTATTCTTTCCATCAATCATAACCAAAATTGCTTATGGGGTTTGCTAATGCTAATTTTACTGGGCTATAATGGTTGTTCCTGAATCACTCCACAATAAGCATGTTTAAAGGCGGTTTGCCACCAAACGGAAGCTTGGAGCATCTTGCACCATCGAGCGATATCTAGTTTTGTCTAGCGCTTGCTCGGAGCAAGCAAAGGAATGCACAAAGAAATAAATGCACAAAGAAATATCTTTTAACAACAAACAAGCCACGTGACTTCTGAATTATTGAGTAAAAATTTAATATGTCCTCGTGCATCTGGAAGCAACCCGTAAAGATTAACGATATTAATGCCACTAGATGGCACCACGGTAGAAAACAAAGAAAATAACCAGGCGACATCTAGTGACAGAAATATCGTTAATCTTTACAGCTTGCTCCAAGGTTCACGAGGACGTCCCAAATTTTTGCTCAATAATTAAAGAGGCATGTGCCTTGTTCGTTGTATTTAAAGGAATTGCTTTGTGCCTTTCTTTGCTTGCTGCGAAAGAAAACTCAATAGGGGTATACGCTGCACATGTTAATTTGGTGGCACCCTGCAGATTTAAAAAGCTGTACTGAAGACTATAGGGGCCCACGTCCGGCCTGGGTCCTACGCAATGCATAACTTGCCTATGCCACTTCATCTTGAATCCTGGTTCGACACCAAAATAAAAATATTTAAATAACCACATGTTTGCATGACACTAAATTCAAACAAACTTGTTAAATGTCCCATCAATAAACAAGCGAACAAACAAACACACGCCTCTTCAGCCCATTGTTTATGGCCCAGCCTCAACTATAAACAAATCGAAGAGGAGAAGTGAGCTTTCATGAAGAGTTCCGACAACCTGAGCACGTCGAACCAAGCATAGCAAAGTGGTTACCGTTGGCCTCTCAACCAAGAAATGAGAGATCGATTCTTGAAAAAAAATATCCTTCTGCGCACGCCCGTGGTAACCAAGGTTAACAGTTTAAAATATTTTCACTGGCATAATTATATTTAGCCCATTTATTAGAAAGCTAACGAATATATTTTATTTCAATATTCACTTTTTTATAACGTTATATTCACCACATAGCCTATATGTGATACTACTTTTATGAAATATTTATTGACCCATTTTGCCCCACCGCCCCCCCCCTCCAAAAAAAAGGAGGGGGGGGGGAAAGGGTGGACATAGCCGATAAGTTGTTAATTTTTATTATTATTTGTAGCTTTCTGGCTCTACTTGCATTATTATTGTTACGTCGCTATTACCTTGTATTGCTGCCAAACGAGTGCTAACTGCTTTTTCGTAGTCAACTTACGTTTGGCAGCAATCAAAATAAAATACCCATATCGGCCTGAAAAAAAAAGAATAGTTATACTATCATAGAGCCTAATAGCAGGAGCTGATAAATACAATGTAGCTACAGTTGTAGCTTTCTGGCTCTAAGCCAGTTGATTTAATATCGCAAAAATAGTATTTACCAACTAAAACGATATTAACAATAACAGGCAATAACAATAACAGGCAATAACAGGCGTGTCGATGGGAGGCAAATGACGCAATTTCTACGCCAGTCGGCCTTGGCTGGAGAAAGAACACACGTTTCTCGCTTTAAAGGGATATTCCCAAGGCCATTTTTTTCGATCGTCCACATCAAGTACGGCCCCAAAGGTCTATTTACTTACCGTAACGGTTAGTCTTTCCCATGCTAAAACTTCGTTTTAAAATGTAGCGTCTAGGAGATTTTCTGATGAATAATTGTTAACTTTATTTACTCCGCAGTATATGATGCATTGCGCGCTTACAATAATCATGACGTTTCATCTCTGTGTGCACATGTACTGATTTTCTAATAATTACCATGAGATCAAAAATCTAAAAGACTAAAGCGGTAAAAATTAAAATTAATTATTCCAATAGATCGCCGAAGCAAAACTATAAGACACTAGCCTAGAAAATTATAAATTGTGATTTTAAAATACGAGAATCATTCCGGTTTGTGATGACACGATTAATGCGTTCGTGCTGATTCGTCTATTATGCGCAATGCCAAGTGAGACAGCATCTGCGTCCTTCGCTGCGAGGAACGCAGCTACTATCTCAGTTGACCTTTGCGATGCTATATGCGCGGATGGCGATCAGCGCGTAGCTGTTATAAGGCAGGCCAGGTGTACCTTTAACGTTATGTTTTCCCCAAAATAAAAACGGACACTAGTGCGATCAGGACTTAGTACGAACAGTGGAACAAAAGGTTGAATTGTGTTGAGACTCTTTCTTCATGCTGCTCCTGGCGGTAATTATATAAGTCCGTAATTACAGTCACTCCAATCTCATAAGCTTGCATGTAAGGTAAATAATAGAGAGGCAAACCTATTTACGTTGCCTTTTGGACTTATAGGTCAGACTGCCTCAGCGGGAATTGAACCCATGACCTCACAGATCCTGGCCTTTGGTCTCACAGATCGTGGGTTTTAATTCCCACTCAGGAAGTATAAAGTTCAAAGCATCGTAAATAGGTTTGTATCTGTAAATATTCATCACTTTTCATACTATTAAAACGAGGAGAGGGGAGAGGATTTCCATCATTGGTATCACGAATTCAAATGACGAAAACTTAACTAGACTTCTTAACAACTTTTGTTTTGTACATATTTAATTAACGTTTCTGCATTAACTACGACAGCTCTTAAATATGGAGGTCATGAGGACTACAGAAGCAAAACGGCAAACTCTATTTTGAGCGTTTCCTCCCCAAATTTTTACGAATTTTATGTCGTAGTGTGGACTCAGTCTTCCGGCTGTTCCCCGACGACAATCTCGGTTACTCCCCGACAGGGGGGCAAGGCTTCCCCGACGGGGGGGGGGGGGG
>JAHWFP010229660.1:28149-45038 GCA_023313725.1 Lithobius niger | reverse complement strand
GGGGGGGGGGGCTATCGCCCCCCCCCCCTGTGGCGCCACCACTGCCTCACCAGCAAATGTTGGTACGAAAGGTAATTTTTTTTACAAAAAGGCATTTTGCAAAAAGGGCAGGAGAAGTGTCCTCCCCCTCCCTTCCTGTACACGCCACTGGTGCCATCCATGCTATAAACGACGCTTCTATAACCATTAAACCAACAATTAACGACAAGATAGGCTGGTAGCCAGAACTTCCTTATCAAGGCCATCAACTTCCAACACACAAAACAATCGAGCAAAGCCTTTCTTCGTTCAAGATAATAACAGTGGTTTACTTCTTTCCTTGTTCCAGGGTAAGATGGTACGTATAGATCCAACCAAGAATACAACTGATCTGCTCTTAAATCACTACCAGCTGGCGACTGGACCTCTTACTAAAGCCGCGTTGTCATTTAAAGTAGACGAAGGATTCGGTAATGTAGGTCAAGTTCAGGAGCAGTGACCCTTGCAGGAACCACTACATGCAGTCACGCCGTCTGCTTTTAAAAAATAAACATGGCACCGGTAGAATGTGTGACAGGCAGTCCTCTAAGTTCCATTTAAATAATACAGAGGCGGTGATGCATGCCGGCCATGTATTGTATGAAAACTACTAAAAGGACAGTGTTCACATTAAAAGGAAGACATTCATTCCTATGGCAAGGACAGTAGGATAAACTCGGACAAACTTCTTGCTCCTTTTAATGTAACATCCTTTAGACGTTAGGTAAGGTGTGTAATTAGGGACCAGTTATTATTTATCGCATGGGGGAAGCGAGGAGGGGGAGGGACTAGTTTTCTCAAGCCCTCTTGGGGGAGGGGAGGGCATATATTTTTTAGGCCCGTTAAGGGACATGGCGACAGGGCATATAATTATATTAGCAGAATCTCATAAAACAACCCCCCCCCCATCCCCATGTTGGAAAGGGTGCATCAGAATTTCCAGCCCAGCTAGTTGGCTGCTTCATAAAACAACCCCCATCCCCCCTTGTTGCGAACGGTGCATCAAAAACGACCCGAATTATATTTGACTGGCTAATAAACGCTGATTGAGTGTTCGAACCCGTCTGTGTATTTTTTAGCGTTTTGAGTATTTAACCAAGTTTCACGAATCCTTTAATTCTAATCTTCCAGTGGTTTATGCATTCTTGAAACAATTAATTTTGCTGGCTAATAAACGCCGATTGGGTGATCGAAACCGTCTGTGTATCTTTGCACGTTTTGAATACTTATCCGAGTTTCACTTATCCTTTAATTTTAATCTTGCAGCGGTTTATGCCAGCGGTTTATGCTTCTTTAAAAAAAATTATTTCCAGCTGGCTAATAAAAGCTGATTGAGTGATCCAGTTTATGCATCGTTTAAACAATTACTTTTAGCTGGCTAGTAAACGGTGATTGAATGATCCAGTTTATGTTTCGATTAAACAATTACTTTTAGCTAGTTAGTAATCGCTGATTGAGTGATCCTGTTTATGCTTCGTTTAAACAATTACTTTTAGCTGGCTAATAAACGCTCATTGGGTGATCCAGTCTTTGATGCAGACTGCCTGCTTCGGTTACCCTCTGACATCACTGGTTAAAAGAAAAAAACGTATGGTCGCCTTATGAGAGGAAATAGCTCATTAGATGGAAGGAAAGACTTAGGCAGACAAAAACGATAAATTAGAAAAAAAATTGTTTTAATTGAGTGCAAGTAAAACCAAGATTTGCAATGTACTACAAGTAAAAATTGTCGAAATCGAACTTTTGTGCTTTTGTGTGGGCTTTGCAGGTTGGCTTGTAGCCGATTTCCTCGAAGGAGCGCTAGTTAAAGCTGCACTAACATCGATTGAAAACCGTTCAAAAGCCTAGCGCCATCTAACGGCAGTGATATTAAGGACGGAAAGCCAAAGGCTCTGTAAGAATTAAATAAATACAGATGCAAACCTATTTACGTTGCCGTTTGGGCTTTATAAGTCTGACTGCCTGAGCGGGGAATCGAACCCACGACCTTTGGAACCAAAGGCCGAGGTCCTACCGCTGAGCCTTACTAACACGGCCACTGACAGTGATATTGTTTACCTGTACAGCTTGCTCCCAGATACACAAGGACATACCAAATTGTCACTCAGTAGTTAAGAAGGCTTGTGGCTTGTTTGTTTCGTAAAAAAAAAATGACATTGTGTATTCCTTCGTTTGATGGAAGCAAGTGATATACAGTACTAGATAGTGCTAAACGTTGCCAGATTCTGCGTACTTTTAATCGGTGATAGTGCCACTAAGATCGAATGAAATGCTTCAACGTGAAGGCACAACCAGTCAGAGCGTTTAATTTGTCATCTTTAATAAACAACGAAAATAATATTCTTCGAGAAATTCACTCCGAATTTATTAGTAAATTTGCTTATGTCAATTCAGTCTGTTTGGTTTTCGTAGGTTAAGTGCAATCAAAAACTAAATAAACAAAATGAGAAAAATAAGTAAATGTTGCGTAGTAAAATTCTAGAAGGAAAGATTTAAGAAGTGAGGGACGAATAAAATTCTAAAATTCTTTCCTTTCCCACAGTTCTCTTCTATTTGCACTTAGGTAAGATGCTATTTACATGGAATAGAACTAAGTAAAGGGAAGGTGGGGCCCCTCAAGAATTTTGTACCGTGCTCCAAGTAACCTTAATCCGATCCTGCGTAAATTCTCTATGTGTGGCTGGGACCTCAATTGTAGCCAGGTGTTTTCCCAATCATGAATTTTGAAGAAAGAAATTCTGTAAAAGAGCATTTCCGTCACATAAATAGACAATTAAATATTGACTAGAGTAAGCCCGTCCTCAGGACGGATGTAATAAACATGCGTATGCAAGATTCTTTAATCAGTATTTTGCGTATACTAGCTAACAAACACTGATTTTGGGTCACTTCGCTCACTCAATCAGCATGTCTCCCTTACCATCATAAAACCTTCTTTCCCTAGCCTTCTTGTCTGCAGTGATAGCGTGGTAACACCGAATTTTTATTACGGGAACTGTGAAGAACTGCTTATTTCCAGTTTGTCATTGTGCAGCCTGTCACTCATGTTTTTAATTCCATGCTTTATCAATATAAAGTTTCTTTATGCCTATTTTGTGAACGCTGGATGACAAACGCTGATTTTCGTTCGCTTTGCTCACTCAATTAGCGCATCGCTTGCCGCTGTAAACCCTTTTTCCCCTCTTGCCTTCAGTATCAGCGTGGTGACAGGAACTGTGAAGGACTGCTCATTTCCAGTTTGGCATAACGGCTGGGGGTCCAGTCCCACAGACGACCACCGCCACCAACCAAAAGTTGTTGTTTGGCACACATAAAAAAAAAATATCTTTGTTATAAGAACCTCCCGACACCCAGTGACGGTGCTAGGCCATGACCCTCCAAATATTTATCCCACCCTGACCCCACCACCAGAAAATAAAATAATAATAAAAAAAATTGCAGGGTAAACTTGAAATCAAATGACTAAACTGAGCTTTTATTTTTTGACTTCGTATTAGAAAATACGAAAACGTAAACTCTGCTTTTCTATAACTTTAGGGGATTTACAACAGAGCATATACGAAGATTATATATCACCATTATCAGTTAATGTTACCTGCCTAATGTTAGCTATACCTCCTACCTGTATTAAACTAATAATCCATATGGGGTGCTTGGACGGGATTCGAACGCGCAACCGTTTGATTAGCAGGCTAACGGCCTAACCATCAGGCTATGCTGACTTGTTGAAAGACTGCAATTTTAAAAGGTCCAAGAAAATAATTATGACAATACCCTTTATCCTGGCGTTTGCATTGTTGTTGTTCTGCTCGTTAAGCTTTTAATTCTTGCGTTTGCTGATTTACATTGTTGCTTATTAACAATGTTTAAAACAGTGTAAAACAATGAAACTGCTCATTCGGGGCCCCATAGCTCCAGAATGGAACGATCAATCGAAATTCTGACTTAAGGTGCAAAATTACACCACGGTAGCTGTCCAATAGACACCATCCACACCAAATATTAATGGAACAAAATTCGAGTAAGTTGGCCGCGGTAGATGATTAATATGTACGGATATGGATATATATATATAGATGATGATGGTAAAGGCAATCGTGTGACATTATTTACCGTTTTTATTGTCAGACACATGTTCTACATGTATTGATACTGTAAATTTTCTTTCTAAATTTTGTGGTAGCCGGTCTCTAGTTGTAGCCGGGTCTCTAGTTGCAGCCGGGTTCTAATTGTAGCTGGGTCAAAATGGCTTGATTTTTAACCAGTAGCCCGGGCTACAAACTCACTGTAACCATGTTGCAAAAATGGCTAGCCAGTGCTCTGCATGCATGGATAAAAAAGGGTACACCTTTTTGTGGGCCTTTAAGGTGTATATCAGACCTATTCTTGAGTATGCAAGTAGTGTTTGGTCCCCTTACTTGATGTGCGATACAAACCTAATTGAATCTGTACAGCGTCACTTCACCAGATCACTTCGTGGTCAGGATGCTTGAATTAACTGAATTAGATTCGCTTGAATTACGCCGTTTGAAGGCCGATTTGTACTTTACGTATTCATTACTGCATGATCTGGTTGATGTTGACTTCTGCAGATATTTCGAGCTCCATGCTAATAAACCTACAGGTGGTCATGCTCTAACACTTGTTGCTGGAGCGTTCCACACTGACTGCTGGAAGCACTGTTTTGCTAACAGGGTTGTCAAGGTGTGGAATGATCTACCTAACGAGTTGGCGACGGCTGCCTCATTACATTCTTTCAAAGACGAAATTGCGGAATGTAGATTTGCTAAGTACCTGTCTGGTTTTATGTCGTTTATGTCAGGGGTTTTAAATTTGTTAGTTTTAACTTTACAACTCTCTTGCTTCGTTAGTACATCTTGATTTTTATTTTGGGTTGCTTAACAATCTTGGGCAGATTATTAGTGACCCTGGGTCCATTTCAGGCATATGTACACCCACGAAATGTTTTTATTATTATTATTACCATTACAAATAAAGGATTTACAGCATATACAGCCTGTACCCGAGCGACGGCGAGCCCCTGTGCTCCAGAGGCCCCTCCAATAGCTGTCTACAGGCCGTTTCAAACCATGCTTGAAGAATTCTTAAATCCACTGTCCCTCCGGTGTATACCCATTTCGCTGAATCGCATTTTGCCGAAAATTTAGCTCGGATTAAAATTCGGCAAAAGGGGAATTTCCGTTTCACTAAATCAAAATATTCTTTAAAAAATTTAACATTGGAGAAGTTAAAGATACATTCCTAAATAAAAGGAATTTGTGATTAGTTGTGGTTTCTGGTGTTATATGTTTAGCAGCAGCGAGCACTACAGCCCAATCGAGGCACGGAATTAAAAAAAAATTATTCGGCAAAACGATTATACACTATCTCTCCAATCCCCCTCCCCCCCACCGCTCACCGCCAAATCAATTTAAAATTCAGTTTTAACAACGATCTCAACTATAGATGACAGGTTAACCTGATGTTGAGAGTGCAGGCCAAAAAGGGGAAAGTCCAGCTTTTTGGAAAGTTTGCTTAATACTGATTTCATACGTTAACAAATAAAGCGTGCCATACCATTCTGCACTTTTGATGTTAACATATCTGATACTTTCTGAAGCAAGCAGTCAGCATTAAAGACTGGCCTTGTGCGGATACACAATACACTATTATGAGAAAGAAAGAAAATACTACTGCCCCGACTGGGACTCGAACCCAGGACATCCCGTTTACTAGCCGGGCGCAGTAGTATTTTCTTTCTTTCTCATATTAGTGTATTGTGTATCCTCACAAGGCCAGTCTTTAATGCTGACTGCTTGCTTCATTTACCTTTTACCTTGTGATTTCTTTATTCATTTTCTGATACTTTCTGTTTCTCGACCACCAACATCAGGGGTCATCCTTTCAAACTTCGGGGAAATGTCTACTCAGGCAACATCGTCAACATTTTTTCTCTGATCAGGTCTTTCAGCCCTGGAATGCACTTTCTAGTCATGTTGTATCTGCGACTGCACTTAACTCTTTTAAAAACCGTCTGGACGAGTTTTAACTTAAGTCTTTCGTGGGTGGGGTCGGAGGGTGCATACAGCTCCTATTAGCTGGCATCGGCAAATTTCTGTTTTATTCTTCCTAACTGGTCTGCAATTTTCCCATGCACATTTTGCAGACTTTTCAAAAGGTGTGCCAGTGCACTACAGCACGCTTTATTTATTACGTGTGAAATCACGAAACGCGCATCAGGCTCCTAAAAAAGAAAAGAACAATTTGGGATGACTTTGTGAGGCGTGGAGACGGAAGAAGATGAGGAAGAAATGAGGGTGATCAAGCAGGTCGGACTGCCGAGTTAAGTGAAGTGTGGACCGAATCTGTCATTCAGATTAAGGGTACACGAAAAACGTAGCCCGGCTGCACTCATTAAGTGTGAAATCAAAACGTGTCCGAGAAGTGGCCATTGTTGAGGTTGTCATGGTACGGTACCGTTTAGCCACAACGTGCTTTGAATTATTACCGTAAATAGTAGATTAAATAAATGCCCATGGGCTTATGCAGTTAATTTGGCAAAAATAGGGGGGTGGGTTTTAAATCAAGCATTGTCAATTTAGCCTTTCTGGACATCTATTATAGAAAATTCGAAGCTTTGAAGGATCTCTGAAAGACCAATTTTTACATCCTTTTAATTGCCGTGAAGAAGGGTAGAGGCTTAGGTGAGAGATGCCCAGGCCTTGTGCAGGTGCTAGGAGCTAAAGGAAGAGTCCACTATTACTACAGGGAGGGAGAAGGGCCCAGTAAACGTAGCAAGCAGTACTGTCTTTATTCACGTCATATAACTTTTAGATAATTTTTCGTAGAAAAACGACAATTTGAGTTGTGGGTATTAACTCCACTATTTCATGATTTTGACTTTACAGCATTTTAGGGGGTGGGCTTCAACTGGGCTTTTAATACACGATTTACGGTATGTGTGAAATCAGTCAGTACAAACTGAATAGTAGTACGATGGAGGTTGACAATTTGTCCAGTAACAGGGATGCCTCCGAGGTTCGTTAATTTTCCACATTTTTTCACTTCACGTGTTTGCATTTTTTTCCCCACACTTTTCGCGTAAAACTTTTAGACATTTTCGCATTTTTCACACATTTTTTTTAATAAGCTGTCCAAAGCACGAAAACACGTTCAGTGGGACGATAAATTTGGCAGCGTGGGCACTTTGCATTTTGGGTATCTCCTCGAACAAAAGAACAGCGACACTTCACGCAGTGCAAGTAACACCGACATCTACCCATAAATACCTACAAATAAGGCTGGCTGACTGACTGGCCAACACAGGTAAATAAACTTCCTCAAACTGAATTTTATTTTCATTCAACCGTAGCGGAGCTACATTTATTTACCGTTTGTTGCACGATGCAATGTTTTTTTTTTAAATCAAGAAGTCCAAAATTTCACATTTTTTCACCAATTCGGTAAATTTCTCACTTTTTTTCACACTTTTACTGGAGAGCTCAAATTTACAAATATTTTTTCACTGTGTGGCAGCCCTGTATTAATAATCAACAATCAAACAACGCACTTTGCGTAATCACCTGTAATATGTTGTGTTGCTTCTTTTCTATAACTGGTAATATTGTGTAAAACAGCAACACAATCCGAGCACCCTAACAGTCGCATTTTAGTTTCTTCCAATGTCAATGCTGTTCGAGTTAATCATCATGCACTCATGCACTCATGCAGCTTTAATTTTAGGCTTTAAACCAAAATCTTTTAACTAGCCATAGAGATTACTTGTGCATCTGGAGCCGTTTCCTAGTCACAACATTTGGCACATCTGGAGGGGAGAGCACGTGCACGGAACAACATCTACTACAGCACATGGAATCACCGGAAGTACATCTATCCAGCCTAAAGACACACAATCTCTTTTGAGTGACTGTTAAGAAAAAAAAAATGTAAAATTTCCGGTTTCTTTCGCAACAAAGTATATACTTTCACACCGGGTTTTCCTTTAACTAGAAGGAAATGATTCAGTTACTTTACTTTTTACATTAACCTCCTTTCTCCTCCTTCTCAATAGTAATTTGTGTGCATCACTGAATTTGACCTGCAGCAAACATTGCCCCCCAGCCAAAGAGACTTGCCCTCAGTGTTACCATCCCACCAGACTCCCACTTTTGCTTTCTTGATGGAAAAAATAAACGGTTTTGTGTCTGTGGGAAGGACTTAGCTGCCATTGTGAGCTTCTGTTCCGTTTGGTGCAGGAATGAAAGCCTTCTGGTGATAAAGGTGTGGATAGACGTTGTCATAAATGATACCTCACTCAGGTGATAGAGGGCTTGTCACAAATGATAGGCGCGTTTAGCACACGTTGTCATACGGTTCGACGAGTTGTTCATTTATGAGATCGCCAACGGCACTCTAGCGATCACTACTTCCATTAACTAGCCCTTCAGAACAGGTTTATGCCAATTATGTTATTAAATTTCCATTTCATTTAGGAAAACGTTGTCATCCAATCAAAAGCTGCTAAGGAAAGACTCCAAAAATACAGTTATTATCTGGGTAGTAAATTTTTTTCATTCATTGCCTACCAAAATAAACTTATTACTGGACTCTCAATTTGATCTTAATCATGGTTTGTTTTATTTCGGAAACCTTGTTTTCTACATTAATTACTGTTTTTATTCCTATTTTTTAAGAAAATGTTTCTTTTTTTTGTGTACGAACCTTACCCACACGCAAGCTGTGGTTTCAGGTTCGTATTTTGCCAATTATTACCTTGTAAACTGTACTGAAATAAACTCAACTCGTTTTCCAGTAGCTATTAAAGATGCAAAAAGTGAATTGTTTTTCATAAATGAAATTTTATTTTAACTGGAATAAACTTACTCTGTGTCAGTGGCGCAACGACAGGTGGGGGGAGATAAAGACCCTTAGTTGAGAAGTAAAAATTGGCAAAGGTAAACCAATAAGGCATTTACTGCTGCTGAATGGTTCTGAAAACTGGCCTTTGAAACCGTTCAAAGGCAAACTGCTGTAACTTGTTGTTTTACAGGACTCCCGAGGGAAAAGCAACCCATTCCCTCCTCCTACACCCCTTAGCTCAATTCTAGAACCTCATTTGGAATTCCACACTTTGTCCCTCCCCCGAAAGACAATTCCTGGATGCCCCAGATGAAATCGGTACTGGCGAATACCCTAAAAACAGAACTACATTAAACTAGCTAACCTGCTTAAAAACTAATATAGGCCTAACGCCTACGAAAAAATTACGTTGCAACAAAACAAAAGACAGAACAAACAATTTCCACTTACATGGGAATGATTTCCACTGCATCTTCAAAATTCTGCAAAACAAGAAATTCTGAGATTAATATCGGTGTCCTGCTCCACAACTGCCACGCCTGGCGAGTCAGTCAAAAGACAAACTTGGCCCCTCTCTCCACAGTATTGTTATCTCGATTTTCAGGGGTGGATTGGACCGGGTGGTAGGAACTGATTGCCACGTTTTGGGCCCAAAATTGTATTTTTTTAAGTTTGCGGCCAATGATCTTTGTCAAACAGGTTTCTGATTCTATATGTTCTTGGAAGCCCCATGGAGGGTTACACGTTGTATTGAAAGTTCGAAAAGTTTGTTATCGTATGTTTTTAACATTCTTCCTTTTAATGGGATTAGAAAAACTAACATAGAACTCTTAGTTTTATACCTATTTCAAATTTTAAAAATCTTTCAGCTTTCCCTGGGACACGAACCCAGTAGGAGAGATACTATTAACCCCCTCCCAACATCCCACTAGCCCTAACTCCTTTGTAAGTTTCTTATCTGGCATTTATTTCATCTCGCCACACTTTCATTTCGTCTTGGAAGTTAAAATTACTTCCAATTAAATGTGGAGTAATTGAAGTTGACTGTCACCTAAACTTTTCATCACGAAAGGATGCCCATGTCATTCACAATAAGATATAACGAACACAACTGCGATAATTTGTGAAGCTTGTTATTGCATGGTATGTGTAAGTGCATGTGGTGTTGTTGAAATTTACAGGCTAAGGCTATATCGTGCGATGGGCTGCAGTGGTGGGGAACGCCCTAACCCCCCCCCCCCCCCCGCACCACCCAAAAAAGAAAAGGCTGTACCCTGTACGATTTTTGTGTGTAGTGGGAGGAATAGTAATTCAAAATCAATGGCAGAATTAAACGGTAATTACAGAACTGGTAATTAAAACAATGATAATTAAAACAAAGGCGTAATTATTGGTGGCAGCATGCTGGAAAAACCAACTAACCAGTGACGATATATCTGGCGTTCGATTTTTAGTCAGTGGCGGCGGCATACACCTATAGATATTAGAACAGCAATTGCTGATACTAATAGATGAATGTACTCGAGACAACCAAATATTTATTTATCATACCTACATTGACCACTAATAAGAACATTTTGCCAGCCGCCAGCCAGGCCGGCTAAAAATGGTTTCTTTTGCTGTTAAAAGTGCTATACCTGTCAATTTTGCATTATTGCCTCAATGATGCTGTTGGATACTTGAGACTTGAATTGCCACCTCAGTGAACCCAACCATGCATGCGCATGCGCGGTCCTCCCTATATAAGAGCGGCGGCTACGCGGGCTCGCCATCTCTTTGTCTCTCAGATTATCAAAAGGTGACTCGAGAGGGGAGGCAGGGAGGGGCCTAAGGTATAGCACTTTTAACAGCAAAAGATCAAAATATGATGTAGGAGAATGTGTTGGGGGAGAAAGTAAAATTACTCCCAAACAACAAGGTAGAAAAGGGGTGTAGTTCTTGTTGTGAGAGGGCGTTGGTCTGGAAGAGTCAGAAGGGGTTGACCCAAGGTGAATGTACGGCAATGGGTGCCGAGCCGTCCCAAACAGTCTAAGGTTCTGGTAGGGGATCGGGAGACCGATGGGACGGGTGTTAACTGTGTGCGAGGTATGTGGACGACGAGTGGGTACGGGCACGAAGGAGGATAGCCGGCCTGGTCCCTGATGGCCGAGGAAAGATGTCGGGGGCCGACCGAAGGGGAATCCCGATCCGAGCGAAGGGCGGCAACGGAGGTAATGTACGTAGACAGAACGTTAGGGTTGGCAACTCAGAAGTGTGAGGAGGTTATGTTGACCCCGCCTCGTAACAGAAGGAACTTAGTGACAACGAAGTGTGGAATTTCCGTGCGAAGGGCGAGTGGCCATAATCCAGGATGTGGCCAAGATGGTGTAGGGAAGGCCGTGTTGAGTTTCGACTTATCGAAGAGAGGTTAAAAAAGGGGAGCCGCCGACGAAGGGAAGGCCTGACATGGGTGGGACGGGTGTTGGGTTGGATGGATGGGTTTGGTGGGCCGATCACAGGAGTCTACGAGGGGATAAGTCATTTGTGAGGGTGGCCGAAAGGCAAGGAGGCCAGGTTGGAAGGTGGCAAAGCCCAGACAGCACAGAAGGGGCCACATCGTGAGTAGTGTCGGCGGAGGAGAAGCGGCAAGCAGAAGGGACGGCCGAAAGGGGGTTGGTCTCGGGCCTTCAGGAAGGGAGCCCTGCAGACACCAAAAATTCGATTAGATGGAGGAACTGAGAGGCGGGGGAGCCCGGACGAGAGGTGGATCGGACCGGGAATAGGGGAGGGCCAGTAGGTTTCGGTTCCAATGAAGGGAGAGCCGTCGTGGCCAGGTATGATCAAGAAGCGAAAGCCAGTTCGGAGGGTGGAGCAGTGCCAGGAGACCACGACGTAAATAAATCCAACGGAGGGCAGAAGGGAGTAAGTCGTTTCTGGAGAAGATCGTTTTCGGGTTCCACGGGAAGGGAGCCAGTTTTGGGTCCCCACGAAGGGAGAGATAGGTTGTCAGGAACGACCGAAAGGCGTAAGTCAATACGGAAGGTGGAACGGTCCCGGGAGTTCCCAGGAAGGGAGCCACGGTGACTTCAAACCTAGCCAACGTTGAGATGCCTGTCAAGAACTACCGAAAGGTGTAAGCCAATTCGGAAGGTGGATCGGACCCGGGAAACCACGGGAAGGGAGCCACAGTGTTTTCAGAGCTTGAGAAGGGAGGGTTAGTAAAGGTACGACCGAAAGGCATAAGCCGATTTGGAAGGTGGGTCGGTCCCGAGAATCCACGGGAAGGGAGCCACGGGTCTTTCAGTTCCAACGAAGGGTGAGGAGCCTTGCCATGGAACGACCGAAGAGCGTAAGCCGATTCGGAAGGTGGAACGGTCCCGGGAACTCACGGGAAGGAGCCACGATGTTTTCAGTTCCAACGAAGGGAGAGACGCCCAGACAGGGAACGACCGAAAGGCGTAAGTGGGTCGGTCCCGGGAATGCACGGGAAGGGAGCCACGATGACTTCTAAGGGCGGCCGAAGGGCGGAGACAGGTTTCCAAGTAAAGGAGAAACGGACAAAAGAACCAAGAGAACCAGCGGCCGTCAGTGACGGCGGCTTGAGACAAAGAGATGGCGAGCCCGCGTAGCCACAGCTCTTATATAGGGAGGACCGTGTATGCGCATACACGGTTGGGTAACTGAGGTGGCAATTCAAGTCTCGAGTATCCAACAGCATTATTGAGGCAATAATGCAAAATTGACAGGTATAGCACTTTACAGCACAAAGAAAAATAAATGTTGAATGGTGCACAATTTAAATCAATGTTGTTCTAGATTCACACAAATTAAGCATTTCACATCAAAGCACATAAGAAATACTTATAACAAAACGTGAATACCATTTAGCAACCTTTGTCCATGTTCGTTGAGTGAGGGTAACATCCCGGTGGACGCGTACGTCTGGACGCGAGCAATCATGATCATTTGATCCATTAACAAGAAAGTCGGAATTTCGCCAAGACTACCAAGGCAGCCTGGACGTCCGGGACTCTAGTATTTAGGACTTGGGTCCTGGCACCGCGACTAGAGCATTTGAAGAATGGATCTCGGTCGCATCTTTATAATAATCTCGGAGGCCGGCTAAAAGGAAAACCACTTCTCCCCTCCTCGCGCACGCATTGAAAATGCACTCTCCCACTCTACCTGCATGCAAATAGGAGGCAGGCATGAGTGGTCGATCAACTCAATAAAGGTTCAATCTGACAAGTCGTCAGGCCAAACAATCACTTCTCCCCTCCTCGCGCCCGCATTGCAAATGCGCTCTCCCATTCTACCTGCATGCAAAGAGGAGGCAGGCATGAGTGGTCGATCAAACTGACAAGTCGTCGGGAAGAGTGCCGGGAAAATGTCCCGGGAAATGTGTCCGTAAACTTAATTCATGACCGGCCCTGTGCATAGCACGAGCTTCCTATAGTTTTTAATAATTGCACCATATGTCTCGACCTTTTTTTACTGCCGGGACTCTTTATCTTGTCGCAAGCGCTCGAAACATCCAGTCTACCGAGTCCATTATGACGTTGTCCTGCTTGCGTTCGTTGCCATGGAGAGCATCCGAAGTCTGTACATGCTTCGAGTAAGAAATTTTGTTTTATTTTTAAATACTTTACGTTGTTAGTTTTCCTGGTGGGAAGGTGACAAACTTCAATACAAAAAATATAACACTTAACAATAGTCTCGTCATGGGGAGCGGAAAAACAACAAACACAATAACAATACAACAATGGTCATAGTGTACATTCACTGTAACTATTAATAATATTGATATTTAATATCCGAGGAGATATGACAGTCTAACCTTTTTTTTTTTTTTAACGTTGGTTGATGGGGCATTAATAACGTAGTCAGGCAGAGAATTCCAGAAATTTATCAGGCGACAGGAAAAAAAGAGTTGCGGATAGCATTCAGTTTTAAGTTTTAAATTTGTACATAGACTCCCCCTGG
Organism: Lithobius niger; assembly: GCA_023313725.1. Classification (NCBI taxonomy): domain Eukaryota; kingdom Metazoa; phylum Arthropoda; class Chilopoda; order Lithobiomorpha; family Lithobiidae; genus Lithobius; species Lithobius niger. The sequence continues at coordinate 31,199 of JAHWFP010229660.1, read as the reverse complement.
TGGAGAAAGGGGAAGTATATAACTCAAAAAGAAGTACGAGGTATTTTAGTTTCGGTTTCTCTGATAATCTTGTGCATGAGGCTTAAGCCCCCTCGTTAAGATAGGGTATAGCGAGGATCGGTGATAAGGATTTGTCAGGAGCCGAACGCGCCAGCTAGTATCCTACAGAAGCTTGGTTCGTAGAACCCAAGCTTCAAAAATAACATCGAACATCGTCATGACAACGTTAAAAAAAGTTTATAATCTGGGTATCAACCCTTTAAAGGGATATTCTTCCCAAGGCTATTTTTCTCGATCCTCCACATCAAGTACGGTCCCAAACTTACTATTAGTCAATCCCTTGCTACAAAATGTGGCGTCTACGAGATTTTCTGTTGAAAATTGATTACTAATTTAATAGCATCCTGTGATTATATGATCCTTTGCGCGCTTACAATAACCGTAAAATGTGTGTGCATGTACTAATTTTTAATCGTTTGCTATTAATAATTACCATGAGATCAAAAATCTAAAAGACTAATGTGGTAAAAATTACAATTATTTATGCCAATAGATAGCTGAAGAAAAATTATACGATGCTAGCCAACAAAATTATAAAGTGTGATGTTAAAATACGAAAAACTTTCTGGTTTGCGAAAACACAATTTTTGTGTTTATGCTGTTTCGTCTTCTACGCCCATTTAGCTGCGTTCCTCGCTCCGAGGAAAACAGCTAATATCTTAGTATTACTATGCCGAGTCTCGCGAAACGGTGCGATGGCAACATGCACGGATGGCGATCTGTGCGTGGCTGTTATAAGGCAAGCGGAATGTACCTTTAACTATCGATTCGTTTAGTAGCCTATCACAAGTGGCAGGGCTTTCTTGGATCATAGGATTGTTTCTTATGCATCAATCAAGGCTAGACGCTTGTTTCACGTTACATGATGGCTTCGTGTGTGGTGTGCATTGCGCCATTTTACGAACCAAGGAAATAAATAAACTGAAGCAACGTAACCAACGTTACCCATTAAAGCACTCAACCTTCACTTCAGTTAGTTTTCTCTTCAATATTCAGATCAACCTACGTACTTAGATTACAACCATTCTTTTAAGCATTTGATAAGCAACTTGAGACGTTTGACATACTCCCAGCTGGCACCACAAGGAGACAGGACAATTTTGCAGGGTAATTCCAATCGGAAATTCATACAATCTTTTACATGCTAGAATCGACGTGAGCACAGGCATCGCAGGACCCTTCTCTTCCCGAAAATGCTCGAAAGGCCAGGCTGGAATGTTCTTAAAACCATGCATTGAGTTATGAATATTAGAAATACTCGGCCAAGTGAGAAACGCTACAATTATTTCTGCCCAGTATCTTCGAAAATATTTAAGGTAGGGCTTTCATCTTTGAACTCATCTTACCATGAAATTTCAACCAAAAATCTGAACAAAACTTCGAACGCTATTGCAACCTATACAGACATACAAATGCCAAAGTTATTCGAACATTGGACCTCACTCACTTTGTTCGCTTGGCCAATTAAACCCATTACAGAGAAATGTTCAGGTTTATGTTAACTAAATGACAAAGAAGGGAGGGGTTTGTTGACAGACTGTTTACTATTTTCTTCGAAGGACGGGGTGGAAGACATTTAAAAGGGGGATTGCCACCTAATGAAAAACTGCAGCATCTGTAGCCATTTACCGCTATCTAGTTCTGTCAAGCCCTTACTTTCAACAGGCGTAGGAGCACACAAATACATTTCTTTTTATGAAACAATCAAGCCACGTGCCTCCTTCATTATAGAGTGTAAAGTTGGTGCGCCCACGTGCACCAGGAAGCGAGTGGTAAAGTTAAGCCTAACGACATGTGAAACCGCTAGATGGGCGCTATAGAAACCGCTAGATGGGCGCCATCTAGTGACAGTGATATCGTTAACCTTGACCGCTTGCTCCTTGGTGCACGTGGACCCATCAACTTGACACTCAATAATAAAAGACGCAGCACGTGGCTTGTTTGTTGTGTAAAAAGAAATTTCTTTGTGCACGCCTTCGCTTGCTGAAAACAAATGCTACGTAGAACTAAATAATGGTAGACGGCGCTACATGCTGCAACCTCTCATTTGGTGAATAGGCACCATTAAGGAAGGGGAAGTGATTTGGTGGCACGTTCAGAAAATAAAAATAATAAAAGAAAAACTTTTCTCCAACCGACCAATCCAGTTTTCTTTTTTTTATATTTGGTTTAAGTTCCGCGAACTACACGACTTCTTTATTTATTTATTTGTCATTTTTTTTGTTTTTTGTTATGCCTCAGACTCGAAAAAACAAAATGAGGTGTGAAAACAAAAAAATTGCGTAATTTTTTTCTTCAGGAAACTGTCAGGTAATATTGAGTGAAGTTTAGTCTTACACTAATTAATAAGCAATGGACAAGGAAGTGTCTAAGACAAAATATGAGGTGGAGGGTGGGTGGGGGGGGGGGTCTATTTTCCTCTTCTTACGGTCTGCCTCCAGCCTTGTTTCTACTGAGGCCTTATTTTTACGAATCAGACCTATGGTTGAGTGGGGGGAAGGGAGGGGGGGGGGGTGCCTAAGAATAGTACACTGCCAATGATTACAGCTTTGTGTTGTGTATGGCAACTTAGACTATTATCTTTTGTAACTATATAGGATCGGGGAACAGAATTTGTAACTCTAAACACATCATTTGTGTTTAGGCCTAAATATTACCACGTCAATGATTGAAAAATTTTTGTATGGAGATGTGTCGAAAATTTTCCATTTACTGTCGATGCTGTATCGGGGCTCATGCTGATAAATTTTCTAGCGTCTCGGGGTCATCTCAACATATCGAGACAACTTATCTTATTTTGACCAAATCACCTAACACGTTCCCTTTATCATTTTTATGTTTAGATTAGCCCACTTTGAAGGTTTGACGTGCTACCAGCCGAAGCCACAGGCGCTACAAATTGAGAGGAACAATTTTGCTAGGTAAAATTTTTCCAATCTAAAATTCGCATGATCTTTTACGTGCCACAATCATCAGCACGAGGCATGGAT
>JAHWFP010229660.1:12990-23149 GCA_023313725.1 Lithobius niger | reverse complement strand
AAAAAAAAAAGATATTTGCTTGGTAGCATTTTTGTATAAATTAATAGTTTAAAAAGTTTTTTTTTATCGTTTTGTCATAATTTAGAAGCATTATTCAAATGTTTCCCTATTAGCTAAACGTGGGTCGTACCTGCTGCGAGAGTACATTGTCTCGCAATGTAAACATGGCGTGAAGGATTTACGTGAAGGATTTACCAAATATCGGTGATTTAATGGATACTATCCGAAGCTCAGAATTTTGACATGGTACCAACCAACAACAATACCCTAATCTCTAAACTGGCATTATTTTTTAAAGTCAAATAATTAGGCTACTGCAGTAAAACTTTGAACCCTATTTTAATTAACTAATAAAATCTTGAGATTTTGTTCAAACGTGGTCTTCAGAAGCCAGCTAAGGCAATACATTACGGAAAATTGCTTCAGCTTCCGGGGCTCTGCCCCGGACCCCGCTGGGGGAGCTTGCAGCGCTCCCCCAGACCCCCTAGCTGGTTTCCCTGGGCCTATACCATAGCCGCACCACTTCAGATTTGCTTCCTACGGCCCTGCTGTTGAATGGCTTTGAAGTTGAGCCAAACAAGCTTGCACCCGAAAAGAGGGGGGGCCTCCACCCACAACAATTCTGAAAACCACGCGGGAACAATAAATAATAATATTAAGCTATGAGAAGAAAAGTGCAACAACCAGTCCTCGATTTAATTATTTTTTTTGCTGGGTGCAAAACGTTGCTTGCTTTCCCGATTGGGTACATGCCGTCGATGGTTCAGTTACCCGGATTGCAGAAGAGCTCCTTTTGAGCTATTTTTTCAGTTGGCATTGCTTCTGCTGCTACTGTTGATGATACCACGCTCGCTTACAGTATTACTAACATCAAGAATTTATAGGAATTTATAAGAATTTATAAATTCTTGCTAACATCAAGAATTTCCAGATTTTTTTTTTTAATGTATACATCTATTTCACTCTTGATAACAAAGATATGTATTGATAAACTCGGATAAACTGGGCACACGACTTTTTCAAGGAATGCACGTTATCGAAATATGTTAAGAATCTCAAAAACGTTTCTCACTGTCCTGTATCGTATTTATCAAGTTTTTGTGCCGGGACTATTTCGGGATTTTTTTTGCCACACCCACGACCGTAGCTGAGCGTTGTTTCAGAGCCCATGCCTCCACCCCTCCATTCGAGCACTTGAAGAAAAGGAAGGTGGATTAAACTTTCAAAAAGCACGTGTGCTCCACGACACCACTGCGGTGTAATATCCAAAGAATATAAAGCCCTAAAAAAAAATCCCCTACACCCACAATTTATCAGCTATAGAGCAGTGACTTTGCCGCCATATTGGCACCAGTGTGGGTTTTGGAGGGCATAACTACAAGGTGCACTACATAAAAATGGAGGGAAAAACAACGGAAGAGCGGATTTCTTAGGCTTAAAATAACGTTGTTTTCTCCAACAACAAAAATCGCGCGTTTTAGGTCTAAGAAATTACTCTTCACAGCATCGACTTCAGTATGATGCCCTTCTGTTTCTCTCTGCAGTGCCCCTTGCAGCTAAACCCATTAAGGCTCCAGCATAGCGTTATATACAATAATACTACCTCGTGTCACTGCTCTATAGGCAAAAATAACTGCACAGTGGGTAGAATCAGACAAATCAGTTTGAAACTACAAGAGGAGGCGTGGAAGAACATAAAACATGCGTTTAACTCTTTTGCAAGATAAACACTTCCTCCTAGGACGCTTTTGTCTTTCAACTGTAAACAAGCCGCTTTTCTTGTTACACTGTTACCTTCACGCACCACCGATTACCGAGTAACCCACTTAAGGAAACAGGCTTGAACCATAAAATGATTAAACTGCATGAGTGAAGATCGGAAAAGACCAACGACCCAGCCATTTGGCTTCCTTACAAACTCCAGTAGAAATGTAAACAACCAATGTGATAATTCCATTAATTTCTTAACCAAATTACGCGCTTTGAAATTAGGTAGCAAACGAGGTCTAGTAAAATTGCGAGCTAAAGGGGGGGGGGGGGGGGGGGAGAGACATGCCTCCGTGTTGGCTTTCCTGTACCACGAAGTTTTGCAATGTTAGTTCAAACGTTATGTAACTGTTACAAAAGCTATATGCTTGAAAATGGAGAGAACTGTACGGTACTGCTGTTGGACAAGATGTTGTCGCAGAAATATTTGGTAAACTGGAGAAAGCGACTGGTGGTGGGGCGAACAGGGTCAGATTTTGTGCATTTGCCGAACAGTCAGTGAAAGTACAGGTGCCGAGAGGGGGAGGGCATTAAAAGGACATATCCTCTCCCTGTTTTCGCGCATCCTGCACGTCTATAGCTTTTGCAGCATTTACATACCTTTGGGTAAATACAATTTTTTTAATGTACAAAGGTATTGACCGACAAGTTTTTTTTTTTTTAATAGCTCTTATGTGTTTATGTGATGTACGTCTACAAAACAATTTACCGTAACTAAGATTTCGGCTATTTAATAATAATAATAGATTTAGGCCTAAGGACAAGGATACAGGCAGGATACAAGATCGCTAACGCCGTTCCCGGTAGGGGTGTGGTTAATAGATTCGTTTGAGAAATTTGGTAAGGGGTTGTTTAATTTTGGTTACCAGGGTGCTACAAAGGTAAAAGTTCATGCCCAATGATAGCCACAAAGTGTTTTTTTTTTTTAAATTCGTGGGGGACTATGCGATTTACACGTGTACGCATATTACAATATGCATTATTTTATTAGCTCTCGTAGATACAAAAAGAACAATATAAACCTCGTTGCGACAGTAATCAAACATGTGGTATTCAAAACTGCAAATTAAAAAAAAAAAATTTTCACTAAAAATCGGATGTTTTTTCTTTGTTAGCCGAGCGAGTGATGCAAGGAGGTTGAATACTCGACTGAAATTGGATTTTGTGTCTGTGTGTTTGTAAAACGATAAAGTTCACCATTCTATTCTAAAATGGTTGAAATTTCATGACAAGACAGATTTGGTGCATGAAAGTCAGGAAGTCGAAGATGAAATTGCTACCCCAAATACTTCAGAGTCGGGTTTTCCATTGGATGGCTAAGCCGATTTTTAGCAGTGGCGATAAGGGAACCCGTTCTAAAAGTTTGTGGCCCAGAGCACTACATGAACATCGCGAAACCATGTGCCACTGATAAATGCAGTAGTTGAAGTGAATATCGCGAAACCATTTGCCATTGAGAAATGCAGTATTGAAAGTGAACATCGCGAAACCATTTGCCACTGAAGAGGTACAGTAGTGAAAGTGAACATCGCGAAACCATTTACCATTGAGAAATGCAGTATTGAAAGTGATCATCGTAAAACCATTTGCCATTGAGAAATGCATTAGTGAAAGTGAATATCGTGAAACCTTTTACCATTGAGAAATGCAGTATTGAAAGTGCTCACCACGAAACCATTTGCCATTGAGAAATGCAGTATTGAAAGTGAACATTGCGAAACCATTTGCCATTGAGAAAGGCAGTAGTGAAAGTGAACATTGCGAAACCAACCATTTGCCATTGAGAAATATAGTATTGAAAGTGAACATCGCGAAACCATTTGCCATTGAGAAATGCAATATTGAAAGTGATCATCGCGAAACCATTTGCCATTGAGAAATGCAGTAGTGAAAGTGATCATCGCAATACCATTTGCCATTGAGAAATGCAGTAGTGAAAGTGAGCATAGCGAAACCATTTACCATTGAGAAATGCAGTAGTTGAAGCGAATATCGCGAAACCTTTTACCATTGAGAAATGCAGTATTTAAAAGTGAACATCGCGAAACCATTTGCCACTGAAGAGGTACATTAGTGAAAGTGAATGTCACAAAACCATTTAGCATTGAGAAATGCAGTATTGAAAGTGATCATCGCAATACCATTTGCCATTGAGAAATGCAGTACTGAAAATGAACATCGCGAAACCATTTGCCATTGAGAAATGTAGTCGTGAAAGTGAACATCGCGACACCATTACCATTGAGAAATGCAGTAGTGAAAGTGAACATTGCGAAACCATTTACCATTGAGAAATGCAGTAGTGAAAGTGAACATCGCGAAACCATTTGCCATTGAGAAATGTAGTATTGGAAGTGAACATCGCCAAACCATTTACCATTGAGAAATGTAGTAGTGAAAGTGAACATCGCGAAACCATTTTGCGATTGAGAAATGCAATATTGAAAGTGAACATTGCGAAACCATTTACCATTGAGAAATGCAGCAGTGAAAGTGAACATCGCGAAACCATTGTCATTGAGAAATGCAGTAGTGAAAGTGAACGTCGCGAAACCATTAACCATTGAGAAATGCAGTAGTGAAAGTGAGCATCGCGAAACCATTTACCATTCAGAAATGCAGTATTGAAAGTGAGCATCGCAAAACCATTTACAATTGAAAAATGCAGTAGTGAAAGTGAGCATCGCGAAACCATTTGCCATTGAGAAATGCAGTAGTGAAATTTCTTTCAGTGGGAAGAATGCAGAACACAACAAATGGTAAAAATAAAATACTATTACTACCAATTTCACGTTTTGAAACAACGCGGTCACGTCTTTTGTGATTACTATAGTAGCAAATCTTGCAAGTGGTTGCAGGGCTAGCCAGATACATTCCTAAAGATCGAAGTGAATTCGTCGCTTGCTGCGTTTGCTTTGGTGTAAAACAATGTATTGCAGCATCACACTCAGCCAAGTAATTCAGACTCGGTTATATCCCTAGTATTAAATACTAGACATGAATAATTTTTGGATTACAATAACGTTTAATTAAAAGCAGTGAAAAACTGAGAATAATTTTGTTATTACAATTATAGGCTACTTATCAAAACAACTGATCTACTCTAGCCAAAATCTACTTAAACAAGAAGAAACTCGAGGTACAGATATTCACTTAGTTTTGGTAGACCTATGTCGTAACCAAGAATTCTATAAGAAATTCGCCAGTTTTATAGATTTTTCTGGTAAAAAAACAATTTTGACAGTGACTTTTCCTTTCACAATCCGAAATAATAAGCTGGCTTCCTGTTTATGTGTTTAAACCTATTATAAACATATACAAAACATTTCAGAAGAATATGACCAGCCATGCGCACAACCCATCTAGCCGATCTTGCGGGGTATCTACCCACACGTATTCACATTTTTCGTAACCAGAAATTGAAATAAAGCAATTTGTGCCAATTTAACTTTTTTAAATTGGTTTCCATTTCCCTTCTGGGAAATTTAAGACTTAGCAAAACAAAAACTGGATTTAAAGAAGGCTAATAAATTATTAATTGCCAGATCGATCAGCTCGCGTTCTGAAACCTTTTAATTACAGATTCCAGATGAAAAATTAATTTCCACTTTTAAGAAAACAAAAGCGCACGTGTATGCTTGCGTAAAATAATGCAGGCACGTTTCCATTGTCTCAAGTGATTAAAGCAAAGTGATTAAAATCACCATTGCGTAAACGTAGACTAGCTGGCATTCTACAGACAAAAGATATTAAAAACAGCTTGATTATTGCTGAGGTTTTGTTTCTGGTCACGCGCAACTGGTTGGGTGCAACAAAACCGAACTACCTCATTCACGGGCAAATGAAGGGCTTTTTCAGTGCTTATAACCGTGAGGATATGAACGCAATCCATGCTGTAACTATCGCTTCACGTTCCATCCCATGTCACAAGGTCGCCTGGGAGAGAAGCTGCGGGTATCATTTCCAGGCTCCGGGCCAGTTGATTCAAGCAGTGCTAAAAAGCGTCAATTTTCCGGCTCGAGCATGCACTGAGGCAAGATGGACGATTTATACCTCAGTCGGCCTTGGCTCGAATAAGACATCTCCTTCCGCACTTCAAGCTGTTGCACGGGAAGTTGCCGCATCCCTGAACTAAGCGTAGCACAAGTAGTATTTTCCATGCCTAACTAGCAGATTAAAACCAATACAGGTTACTTTTAACGCGAGTTATCCCAGAAAATAAAACGACCGGTCATTCCACAATTAGAAGCATGAAGTCGCAAGCCAGCAACGAGACAGGAAAATGCAGTACGTAATATCATGGAAACTCTTGTCGAGTCCTACACGGCTCGTCTTTATGTTGCTCCTGTTATATATTTTAACAGATACACCCACCATACTCGGATTGAATGACTTTTTCAGGCAATTGATTTACAATTGTCATCTAGAGATTTATTAGAATAATTAATTTGCAGTCTTGCTACATTAGCCTTTGAAATCTATATTAACACTGGCAATAGTTTACACAAGAGGTCGTCAGGCAGCAGCAGGGCCGGATTAAGCTTCGCAGAGGCCTGGTGCTTTAGATTTATCATGCTCCTCCCCCCTTTCCCTAGTCCAGTCAAAAGGGACATAATACATCGATTTTAACAAACTTTCTTAAAGGCAACATTTTTAAAAATTTAATTAGTACCTTATTTTATTTTCTCGTGACCGTGAGGCATCCTTGAGGCCCTTTCCGGCCTGTGGCCCGTTGCTTCGCACCCAAAGCAACCCCCTTGATCCGGCCCTGGGCAGCAGGCACTGATCAGCAAGTCATGACCCACGGCCTCACGTGTCTGGTTTAGAGGAATTGCATTGTGGGAAAGCTTTTCAGGACAGGATGCTTCTCAAAGGGGCAGCTTCAAGACGGCCTTGAGCCTTATTTATTTCCGCCAGCGTGAACATGAACATGGCTGGTAGAATATAATGGAAAAGTGATCATTAAAAAGTGCGGATCATAGCCGTGTGTGTGGGGGGGGGGGGGTTGATTTGAGTCTCATATGCGCTGTATTTCCGCCATGGAAGAATATAATGGAAGCGATCATTAGCAGTGGGAGGGGGGGGGGATTTAAGCGTTTGGTAAAAAGTGTGTGCAACAACTTGATACGCACACACGAGCTACCATACCAAACCATTGTTGTAACCAGTGTATTCAACACCGCCCGTCCGAAGCACAGGCTTCAGCTAGTTCTCTAGATAAGAGTTAAGCAACGTGTTATGTGCAAAAGTTAGGCATAGCATTTTTAAGGTTCAGATTCTGGTCAATTTTTAAGAAATTTGGATTTGGCCGATAAATAGGGAGAAATTTCCAGGTATCAAGTCTCATGAAAATCAGTTCAGCGGTTCTTAAGTTGTTTCATGCGGTGCTTATCGCTTTGCAGAAACCTAAAAAAAATGAAACTTTTCAGGATTCAATTGTCCAACTTTTTTTCCAATGAGATTTTTAAAATTTACAACAAAGAAAGAAATCTCAACATCAAACTGGAGACAGCATTTCCTAGCAATTTAAACCAACAGATAATGTTTATCAACGTCTCATAGAACCAACTTCTTTCTCCAAGTCAAGACCCTTTTCTAAAGTCTATTCCCAAAATAGCCGTCTCGGTAGCTAAACGGTTACAGAACAAGATGGGCGACAAGACAGCATGAAAGGCTAGCCAGTTCCTTCGGTGCAAACTAGGTACAATAGAATAATTAAATTATAGATTTTATGGTAAGTATTACACATTACCAGCTCATCCGATTTCCCAGTTTATAACGTTGCTGCCCCCGATCTCACTTCTCCCCGTAACTCTTTTTTCTTGCACCTACCGTAGTAGTATAGACTACAGGAAGAGCGGGTATCGTGATCAGTCTGCTACTGAAGGAGAGCTGTGTGCGAAGTCTGCTCAAATATGGAGGAAAGCTTGTAAAATACAATTTAGTGAAGTGAGATTACCTGCGGCATGAATACCTCACATAGCGAGTTCCTCTTTGTACATATGGCGCCCAAACAGGGACTCGAATCCTGGATCCAACCCTGGCCTGAACTCTTACTAGACTTTCTACAATTTAAAGTAGCACCATTCGTCTAGTATTACAAAATTGACTCAATTTAACTATAGGCCTACAAGGCTCAGCAGATTTGAGGCTTCCAAAAAACTGATAATCCTAGAGAACTAGAAGGGATGAAATGCCTTACTTTCGATACACAGCTAACTTCAAACCAGGGTGAAACAAATACTGCTAACAATTCAAATTTCTGAATTTTGTTCCCCTGGCATACCATATAGTTTAGCTGTTTGTGTTTAAAAATGGTGGGTAATTCTTGATTAGCAACAATACGGGCAAACCAATGAGAGGTTTAATCAACATACACAAAATGTACACATGAAATACATCTGGTTGATATTGATGAAATCATCAGGTAAGACACAATATTTCTCATCATATATTTTATAGGAAACTTCTAAAGTTGCAGGTTTAATGGAAAACTTCAGCAGTCGGCATCAGCCCATAGGAATAATGAAACTGGCAAAATATCAGCATCGGACAACTAGAAACGATTAATAAATAGGATCAATTTTGCTAGGTATTCGCATGGTAGGCTACGCATGTGCCGCTGCGCCAACCTTTACACTCGGTAGCATCTTTTGATGCACAAGTCCATTTTCGAGGAAAAATGCACGTTAAAAAGTAGCATAGTGACGCTACTGATACTTCGACCGATTTTTCCCAAATAACCATGCACCGTCAAGATTAGATTATGAAATTCCAAGATCTTTTACATGCCACAATCGACATGAGCTGAGGCATCGCAAGGCCTTTCTTATCCCCAAATTTACAAAAATGTGCCACCGATTTATCCCTAGTAGTCCAGTGGCGTAACTACAATGAGGCAGAGGAGGCAGCTGCCTCCGGGCCCACTGACTTTAGGGGCCCTCTCACTAGCCCGATTTTAATTTTGTTTAAACGAAAACAGAAACGAAACGAAACGAATCAGAAAGTAAGTTGTTGCTCTTGCTATAGCTCAGTCTTGTGTGGCAAGAACTTATTGTGTGTGTGTGTGTGTGTGTGTGCACCGGGGGGGGGCGCTCCACTAGAGGCTCTCGTCTTGAGAGGCAAAAACTGTATTTTTTCTTTGAAGGGGGCTCTTCCACTGGGCTCTCACCTTGTATGGCTAAAACCGAACCCCCCCCCCCCCCCCCCCCCCCCCCCCCTCTTGCTTTGTGCGGCAAAACTGAATTTTTTTTGGTAGAGGGGCGCCCCACTAGGCTCGTGCCCTGTGTGGCAAAAACTGCTCTTATTTATGAAGTAGGGCGGCCTCCACTAGGCTCTCTTCTTGTATGGCAAATAACTGCATATTTTTGTTTTATGAAGAGGGCCCTCCAACTGCACTCATGCCTCAATTTTCAAGTTACGCCTCTGCCTTAGTCGTCCATGTAGATTCCTAACACCGACCAGTCAAAGGCCAGGTTAAGTTCTATATTAAATCCATTTTACAAATTTAGCAACGTAAAAATTAAATAAGTACGAGTATGAATCCAGACACCGGAAATTGAAACGGTTATTTGCCAGTGTTCGATTCCTGCGTTTTGTACACACCACCACCGAGTGTAGTCGAAAACAAGTACGCCTTCCTGGATTATACAGGGAAGTGTGATGTCACGACAACCTTTTATTGATTACAAGAATGCATGATACCTCAGGGTCAATAGCTTGTTTTGATAACTTGTAAACCTTGTTTCTTTTTTTTTTCTTTTTCTTTTTTATTACATGAAAGGTCCCATTGCTAATGGATAGGGGAGTTTCTTGATATACATTATTTTCCACACGGTACAAATCAAATGTATGCCAACAAATTGTAATTCACGTTACGTAGCGAAAAAATCGTTCGGTAAAACACTAAAAATAATGGTTTGTATGCTTGATAGGCCTACGCAGGCCTGTTAGGAGATTAAAATTAATTAACCTGGATAAAAGCAAACAAATTCATTTCTATTGGGCAAAAAAGGCTGTTCCCGCCTTTAAAGTAAGAAGAAATAGTCAAAGATTTTTTAGATCTGAAGTGTTTGGCAAATTATCTTGGAAAAGTATCTTTAAAAAATACAAGGCCGCCGACCTGTTGTTTCTTTCTTTTCATATTTAAAGAAAAATGTCTAGTACCGGTTGGCCTTTGTTTCTTTACTGCATGTATTGTTGCCAGTCTCCCACAATTTTATATGCATGATACAGTTTACTTATTTTAAGCATTACGATCTAGTACACCATCCGCTCAATACTACACTAAACTATAAACTACTTAAAACTAGCATATCAAAAACCAAAACTGGTAAAAGGGGCCGCCAAGTTCCGAATGGGTCGGCCTTTCAAAGGAGTGATATCGACACAC
>JAHWFP010229660.1:0-12890 GCA_023313725.1 Lithobius niger | reverse complement strand
CCAAGTTCCGAATGGGTCGGCCTTTCAAAGGAGTGATATCGACACACAAAAACATTCGCCAAGTTAATCGCACCGCTTAATAACTCGAAGGTTAAATGAAAACTAGAACATTGCTACTTTCGGTAGCAATGTTCAAGTTTTCATTTAACGTCCAAAGTATTATTCGGTGCGATTAAGTTGGCGAATGTTTTGGTGTGTCGATATCACTCCTTTGAAAGGCAAAACCATTCGGAACTTGGCGGCCCCTTTTACCAGTTTTCGTTTTTGATATGAATTTTTTTTAATTGTGTATTGGCTCAACTCTACTATCGTGCAGTTGTGTACTATAAAGTGCCACGTCAAGAAGAAATTGGTTTTCAACAATTTGCTACTATATACCTTTTGCCTATAGGCTGAACCATTCTCAACTTAGTCACCTCTTTATGGATTTTTGGTTTGGTTTTAATTTTGTTGTGATTTGTTTTTTTTTTAGTTAGTTTTGGTATTTTGATATCACTCCTGTGAAAGGCCGAACCACTCTCAACTTAGTGGCCTCTTTACCAGTTTTTGGCTTTGTTTATTTTGCTTTGTTTTTACAGTTGGTTTATTTTTTGTGAATTGGACGTAAATACAATTTCTTTGCAACGTTGTTTAGATTTATCGTGATGCACTAGTGTGTGTGTCTAGGCACGTACGTTAGTATACACGTTGTCATTGTCCGAACTTTGGCCGTCCAATGAGAGATGGACGTCCAATAACAATATTTTCATACTTACGCGCCATCCCACGCCATCCTCGTTACACCCCAGGATCCAAACCATAAAAGGTACGCAGTTCGTATTGTAGTGCATCCATTCGTCCAATTTCATAGCTGGAAGCCTTCCCGTTATCTCGGAATCGATGAATAATTACCCTATGGGATTTAACATGAGGATGAGCGGACTAGCTAGTTAGTAACACATTTTCAACGTTATTGAGGGTAAGATTTTGCATTGAAAGCAGCATAGCTGGCATTCAAACACGAGTTAATTTTTGTCAGGTGGGTCATTGCTTTCGATTTCAACACAATTTAAGCTTTTGTACCGCATTATTATTTTCCCCAAGTACCTGAAATGTGCCCAACTATGCTTCAAGATATAAGATACTGACGCAATGGCGTCGCGCTACAATGGTTTACAACCTCGACAATTGAATTGATGTGCTGTTTGTTGCCTAACTTGGCGCGACACACTAGCGTGTGTCTAGATACAGCATACATTGGGTACCAGTACCAACCAACAATCAACCAAGTGCAGCACCCTATCCCAACAAAGTAGCCTACTCCGAAAGCATGGGAGTGAAAGTAATTTGCATCTTTGCCCTATCACGGATGAAAGTAACTTGGTTGAAAACGAGGAAAAAGACGAAAGCAGGGGTGCAGAATATGCCAGAACGTTCGAACGAGGTTCGTGGGAAATTCTGGAGAACAGTGGAAATTCGCTGAAATATTGCTTGCCTACACAGTAAAAGGCTGTGAAAATTCGAAAAACCTGAAGAAAATGTTCGTGGGAAATTTTGTTCAGTAAGAATTTTATGCACCCCTGGACGAAGGCAGCCAAATTTGTGCATTTGTCCGGATTATTTTAAAATGCCATTTTTTTTTAGGTTTGCAAAACTCAAAAACGAGGAAATCAGCTGAAACGAGGGAGGTGGTCTCAATGGAGGAAGAGATGGGTTTTATACATTTTTGTCGGGTTTTTAGGGTTTTATAGACTTAATTTTTTTTTTTATAATTTCTTTGAGCCTTAAGTTAGCCGAAGCAATTTAATGCTCGTGTGGCTGAACAGGCTCAATTTTGAACATTACCAGACTTTTTGTTGAGAAAAGAAATATCTGGCAAAGGATGAGCCAACGCGGGGATTTGAACTAGGAAACCTCCGAGCATCGTAGGGGCCAAAACAGTTCCCATAGCTGCTGAAGGAGCATGGTAGCCTCTCACGCCACCCTGGTGACAGTCCTGCCTGGGACTTTGCCAAGATCCCCTTTCCAGGAATTAGGATAGCCCCCCCTTTGGTAAGTCTAACTTAGGCTTCCGTTTTAGTTTATGAGTGTTTTATAGGTACAGTGCTAGTTGTTGTTAGGGTTGGTTGAGGTGAGTTTTATCCTTTTTTGTTCATATTTTATAGGGTTTCATCAGGAACTAATGAACGCTGGCGACGCCCTCGCCACCCCAGGTGGCTCGCTTCATTGGATCCTGGTTTTGCACACTGTTATAAATTCCATCAAGTCTAACTAAGGCTTCCGTTTTAGTTTACGAGTTAGACTTGGTTAAGGTGGGTTTTATCCATTTATCTCGGGTTTTATTGGAGTTTTCGGATTTTTTCCCGGAGTTTTATAGACTGTTAGCAGATTTAACTTAGGCTTCTGTTTTAGCCCCGTAGCAGAACCTGAGACTCCACGACTGAGACTCAAACTTAGGGTATCCAGCAAGTAACCTTTACCAACTGCGCTACTGGAGCAGACTAGGCGTGCTCAGAGAGTTGCTGAATATTGAATACTCATCTTGACATGCTTTCCTATAACTGAATATTTAAACTGCCGAATATTTCAAACCTTTGGTACTGAACACCTGACAATGACTACCGAATTATTCGTGCCGCATACAGCACAATGGTGGAATAACTAAACACTACCGAAAACCGTACCAGTAAATTAAAATTGATATTAAAATGTGTTGCCGTACTGAATAGACACATTAGTTGACCACGTTTCGTAACGATTTTAACTTAAAGGTGTACAAAGCACATCTTTGCCTTGTGAAAAACTTGCCCTCCCCCCCTAATAAAATGTACAATTTTATATTACGACTTGAAAAGAGGCAATTAAACTGTCTTCTAATTCTTAACAGAAGGTTAAATTATTTCCCTTCTTACAGGAATGTTGACGGCAGTTCGTCATACCCCAAAAGAGAAATGCTTAGCTAAACAACTAACAGTGACCACCAAAATTACATAAATTTGTATTAAATAAAAATTAATTAAAAAATTCGGCCAAATACCTACAAATTTTAACACTATTCGGCCGAATAAGGAATCGGCTATAATAGCGAAAATTATTATTCGGCCAAAATAAGCATTCAACCGAATATCGTTATTCAGCCAAAATCAATACCGTTATTTGGCCGGATACCAAACACTAGAATTTTTTGGGATCGGCCAATATAAATTTTACTTATCCGATCCGATACCAGGTAAACCGATCTGAACTGACACCGATGTTGATACCGACATTAAGAACACAACTAAAATTTTAATTTCCATACAAATGCAATTTCATTTTCTGTTTTTGCATAACTGCTGAGACTATCCGTAAAAAAAAAAAAAAAAAAAAAGATGGACTAATTTTGCTTGTAAGCCTAGGATCTTTTCTGGCCACATTCCGTCTCCAGTTTAAAAAATAATAATGCTAAATTAAGCGGTTGAATGAAAAACCCATGTTTTAATTTTTCCGTCACTCTCAGGCTATACATCAACAAACAGTTTAAAGCTAAAACTGTTACATTACAGTATACCAAAAGTCTTTTCATAAACCATTTTAAACACTTTCGAAAAATAATTTTAGTTAGCGTTCAAAATGTTTTAAAAACTTTGTGCAGCAGTTGAGCATTTTTACTCCTAATCATAATAATGGCTTCGTCGTAGTAAAACTTCGAGCGTCGGAATTGTCACGTACACCACTTTCATTACAAACTGAGCAAATGGCTTTGCTTTTGTCACTTGGTTATTGCTTTTGCCGCGCCTGGTGTCGGCTTTGCAGGGAAAACGGTTTCATTTCTTTGAGCAACGAATATTGGTATCGGAAGCCTTACCGTGATCCAATACCGATAAATACCGATAATACTGATATCGACATCAATGCCAGACTATCCCTAGAACTTTTGGCCCAATAGGCCGAATACCAAACAATTGCCAAATAAATCACAAGGGAGCCTACAGAGTTAACAAAGCGGACAGCACTTGTCAACCCTTTACCTGGTTAATGGTTTAACCCTTTATCTTTGTTAATGATGGTAGGTAAACCAGCTTCTCTAATGTTTGCTTGATCACCAGTGCACACTGGTTAGGAATATCAAGTAACTCTTATGACACATGTTGCTTGGTTTAACAAGACCTTTTAAAATGAGGTGTTACTCTATGCCTCTTCCCACTGAAAATGTGTAACCCCCCCCCCCCCCCAATTGGGGGCATTATAGGTACTTTAGATAATTTTCTTCAATTTTCTTCTAATTCTTTACATGTGGTTTTATACGTTGAGTGGGTCTATTTTTAAATTAAATTAAAGGGATATACCTCCCAGCGCTATTTTTCTCGATCCTTCACATCAAGTACGGCCCCAAAGGTCTATTTACTTACAGTTAGTCTTTCCCTTGCTAAAAATCCGTTTTAAAATGTGGCGTCTAGATTTTCTGTTGAATATTACTAACTTTATTTATGTTCGTCCCGAACATAAATGATGCAACGCGCGCCTACAATGACATTGGAAGTTTTATCTGTGTGTGCGTAGTATTAATTTTAATCGTTTGCTAGTAATTACTATGAGACCAAAAATCTAGAAGGCTAATGCAGTAAAAATTAAAATTAATTATTTCAATAGATCGCCGAAGCAAAATTATAAGACACTATTCTAGAAAATTATAAATTGTAATTTTAAAATACAAGAATCATTCCGGTTTTTGATGACACAATCAATGGGTTCACGCTGGCTGGACTATTAGGCGCAATGCCAATTGAGACAATAGCTTAGTTTTTCGCTGCGAGGAACGAATCTACCGTCTCAGTTGACCTTAGCAGTGGTAATTACACGGTTGTGATCATCCCGTGGGTGTTGTGAGGCAGGCGGTATGTTGCTTTAACGGGTGGATTGAATCACCCTGTATACAAATTTAAAATCCAGCTGCTATCGGCAGTAGAGAATACTCTATGGAAGCGAGCAAATCCACTTGGGGTAATAATTTTAACAAGCTCAAAATCGGACTAGCTTCAACAATCTAAAAAGTAGAAACTACTGCTTGAATGGGACGCCATTCTAATGAATGTTAGGCATTCATATTTAGGCATATTGGTAGTTGCACCCATATTTAGGCCCATTAATGGTTGTTAATCACTTAAGACAGTGGCGTAACTAGGGTTTTGTACTGAGGGGGCAACACTAGGTATTTAGCCGAATGGTGTAGAGGGAGAACCGATTAAGAGCCCCGGAAGCTGATGCATTTTTTTCTATTTTCCGGTATTTTCTGTCCTTGTAAAGTGCCGTTGGAAACATTTTTATAAAACCAGTTTTGCTGACTGCATTATACGCATAAAAAAATTGTGTAATGTAAATCTTTCAGTTTTTCATACTAGATACTTATTTTTTAAACACTGATACTTTGTTAGAAATGTTGGGAATTTTAAGCAAAATATGGAGTTAGTAATTCTTACTGTTTATCTTTACTGATTTTCGTATTTCTCCATTTGTTACCTGGTTACTTTAGTGATGTATAGGAGAAACAGTAGAAGTATAAATTAGCTAAGATGAAAGTTGCGTCTCTGACCTCAAAATGCAGCCATCTGACGGTAAATAATTTTTCAGCTATGGAAAAAATGACTTGGCCAATTTGCCGAATAAGCTTTCAAAATCTCACAGAGGGGGCGAATTGCCCCTTTGCGCCCACCCCCCCCCCCTCCCCAGTTACGCTACTGACGTAAGATCAAATTGCACGTATCCATAAAGACCTCTAAGACGGACTGTTCCAACCTTCTTTGGCTCCTAAATACAGCTCGTCAATACAGAGTAAATTCCACCTCCAGCAATATGCCTTTCCTCATCCACGGAGTACTCTCTACTGATGAGCCCAAACAAAGGCAACAAGGTCTGTCTTAGAGAGATCTCTATGGTGAGAGCAGCTTGATTTTAACTTAACAGGCCTAAATGTGGGTGCCTAATTTGGAGCCTCATACAAGTATCAAGCAGTAGTTTCCGCTTTTTCGTTTCGCGAAGCTAGTACGCTGTTGAGCTTGCTATACACGTATAATTGTTCGGACTGAAGAAGGTCTAGGATTGATAATTTGCCGAGATTGAAAATTAGTCGAACGAGTTGACTTTTGACTTTACTATTAACACGAAACCTCACCGTCAAATACCGAACTTAATGTTGATTGTTGCCTAAGTAGATTGGACACCCCAATCCACAAAATTTTTTTTTTACCCACCTTAACCCTTTCAATCAGGGTCAGATGGACGTAACGTTTTGGACATTAACTAGATGTGTGGCGTAGAAGTTTACAGACTAAAGGTGCCCTGCGGGTATTCAAGTATTAGATTTGAATCAAAATTTACATTTGTTGAATTAGGACGTCTGATTTGACCAGAGGGGAATTGAATGGCAAATTCCATTTCGGCTCTGGGGGACAGACACGAGGCACTATGAACAAGGTCATCAGACCAGATCGATTAGAGGGGTTTCATTTGGCATACAAGAAAAAAAAAAGGAATTGAAATTCCTCGACTCCACCTACCATTCACTCCTCTTGCTCTTGTTAAGAATTTATACACTTACAAAGATGAGATGGCTTAAGCAACTTTTTTTTAAAGGGAATGTTCAGTTACATGACATAATTCTTGCTAGGTACTCTTCTTAGCTCCACTAACAAACTATTAGCTGAACAAAAAAACGGCTTCACTACTTAGAAAAAAGGATTGGAGCTTGTATCTCCAGACACACGTATCTCGATAGACCTTTGCTGAAGGTACACAAATAAAACCAGATTAGAGTTGATGCAAATGCATCGAACTATAAAATTTGAACTCCAATTCCAGGGAACAAGGACTGCTTTTACTCAATAGCTATGTCAGAAAGTGAATGAGTTTGCATTTGAAATGTTTAATGTTTGTGTGCTTGTGTATAATGTGCGCTTAATTTGTCTTTTTTTTTTTATATTCTTGTCTGTTTTTGTTGTGTTATATTTTAAGTCTGTTTCGTGTGAATGGCTACAATATGAATTTTGTGTGCATTTATAATTTGTGAACAAGCAGACTACTAGTTAAGTCAGTTTTTATTTTTGCCTGTATCTATGTATGATGGCTTTTGTTTTACAGGGTTCGTACACAAGAGACAAAATCATTATCAAGGCCTTTTCAAGGCTTTTCAAGGCCAACTGTAAGCCTATTTCAAGGCCGATTTGCACACCAAATTGTTAAAAATTCCCTTAAAATAAATTCATTCTTTTTGCTAGCTTCTTTTTATAATTGAATAAACATCCATTTAAAAGTTATTTATTTTGCCCCCATCGGGGACAAGTTGCATTTCCAATACCACATTTATACGTGATTACGAACGAAGGTAGTCGTATCGTTAATAGAAGATAAGCATTAGGCTGACGAACTATTTTTTATTTATTTATGAACTTATGCCTAAATGGACTGTATGTCATAAAACATAGTACGCTAACAAAATTCAAGGCCATAAAAAAAAATGCCAATTTTCAAGGCTTTTCAAGTCTTGAATTTTTGGTTTTGAAATTTAAGACTTTTTAAGGAATTCACGACCGTGTACGAACCCTGGTTTTAGTTCTAGTTCGTGTTGAGTACTTACATGTTTATTTTGGGTATGTAATTTTAATCTTTCAATCTTGTAGGCGTTTTGCCGTTTATGGCAGCTGTTTTGTATGTGTTTGTTGGCTTCAGCTTTCGTTCTGTATCATGTGCGTGACGTATCTGTTGTATTTTGTGTGTGTGTATAAAGAAAAAGTGACTGCAAGCCATAGCATTTTAACCAAGTTTTTTTTTTCATTTTTCACGCCTGTTTTTCTACCAATTACTGAAAATCACTGAATCGTAGGGTGTTCTGTTTCTTTCTGTTTGTCGGTTGTTCATTGTCACACGATTATGTGAAAAAAGTACTTGTAAATGTTCAGTGAAAATTTCCACTTAACCATGTGACAATGAACAATCGTTTCAACCACAGAAGATATGTGTAACTCTACAAACTAGTCTTTCAGCCTAAAAATAAGCAATTTCTTCCCTCCATTTTAAAACTAATTATTTTTTATTCTGATTGAAGATTAAACAGTTAAATGCGGTATTTGATTATACCAATAAGTTTAAAAAAAACCATGAAAAGAAAGTTTAAATTAACATTCCGTGGTTGACTGAGCATACCTGCCGCTTTCGAGTTGGACTGCGAGTTGTTTCTATACAGTAAATTGTATCGTGGGGTAGGGACGCACCGAATACAAAATTTGAAGAATACCGCAATATCCAACCGAATACTTAACTTGCCGAATACCGAATATAAAACCGAATACTCAACTTACCGAATACCGAATACCAAACCGAATAGTTTAAACTACCGAATACCGAATATTTGGCACCAAACAATTTACATATTCAGCCGAATACCGAATTATTCGGTTCGGTGCCGAATAGGCTGAATACCGAATTATTCGGCCGAAAACTTAACCGAATACCTGTAATTTAAACATATTTGAACATTTTTCCTTCTTTTAGAAATGTCAGAAGACAATTCCTCACAAATCAAAAACTAAATGCTTAGCTAAACGTTCACATTGTTCACATTAATACAACTGCATAAATACACACTAAAAAATATTCGGTCGAATAGCAGCAAATTTTAACAGTTAACACTATTCGGCCAAAAACCGAATATCACTATTCGGCCGAATACTAAATATCACTATTCGGCCAAAATCAATAGTGATACTGAATATCACTATTCAGCCAAAATCAACATTCAGCCAACTACTGAATATCACTATTCGGCAAAAATCAATACTCGGCCAAATACTGAATATCACTATTCGGCCAAATACAGAATATCACTATTCGGCCAAAATCAATATTCAGACAAATACTGAATATCACTATTCGGCCAATACCGAATACTTGAATTTTTGGCCGAATAGGCCGAATACCGAATAATTACCGAATATTCAGTGCATCCCCAACGTGGGGTTGAAGGCGGCTGTAAATTCATGAGTTTCAATTACATGAGTAAATTCATGTAATACGGATTTTTCGTAGTGTTTGATGGCCAAAGACTAAAGGGCTTGCAAGTGTCTGTTGCTCGCGGAATTTGATATTAAAAGTGTTGTTTCACTCAGTTTTATGCTTAGTGTCCATGTGGTGTGTTGCAGTGCTGTTTTTGGCGTTGTTGTTGTTGTTGTTGTCGGATAGGTGTTGTTTAATCCTCGTTGGGATTCCTTTTCTTGTTTTTCCGATGTAAACTGTCTCACCCGGCCTAAGCACAGAATTGAGTGAACAACATAAGATACTTGTGAGCTCTTGAGTCTTTGTCTATCAAACACTACAAAAAAGCCAAAGCAAAAACTCATGAATTTACAGCCGCCTTCAAACCCCACGACACAATTTATTGTACAGAAACACCTCATACAGGCCTGCTCGACAGAAAGTGGAAAGCGGCAGGTCGCCCAATCAATACTGGAGGCTACACCAATAACCGTCGAATTCAAACGCATCATATAATATGATGGCGTAAACACTATAACAAGCCACGGCTGTTTGCTGTGATGTCATCACGAGTCAACCACTGACGACGAGAATAGTGGATTTTTGGCCACCTGAGTGGACTAGCCCAGTCACGTGATACGCGGGTGGTTTAGACTTTCAATGAAAAGTGATTCATACCCGATGAAGACGAGCAGAAAATGTAGTAACATGAAGACTTGGTCTGTCGAAAATGTGCACTACTGCCGGGTGTCAGTAAAGTCTTTGAAAAAAGCAGGATCGTCCAAACTAGAAAACCCAGTCAATACTGGAGGTAATGATACAAAGCGCATTGATACAAAACCACACCAGCTACAAACCAGCGCTAGTAGTTTTCTGAACACTGTGGAAGAAGACTAAGTTGACATACCTATCGAAAATTAGCAAATACGAGGTTGTCTTTGTTTTCTTTGAACTTGAGCGATTTTTGACTGGAATTTTTCCCTTTACCGGAGTTTTTTTAGTTTCCTTCATATTTCCATAACTTCCAAATTTTTTTCCTTTTCAGTTTTCATAACCCATATTTTCAGGTTTCTTTTACTTTTGTCTTTTTCTTTAAACAGTTTTTCTAATTTTTCAGTTTTCTTCACGGCCAACTTCTAGTTTCCTGCCTTGTTTCCCCCTTTTCCAAAAGTTTTTCAGTTTTCTTCATATCGTCCATATTATATTCCAGTTTCATTCATAACTTAATTACTAATTAGGTTATTCGGGTTATTTTTAACCATGTTCTTCTCGGAGTACTAGAGGAAAGCCAGGTTCCAATGAATTGACCAATTCTTGGTATTCAGATTAAAATCATTATTTTTAACGCTTCTGACACAGCTTTGACAGCCATTGTGGCCAGTAGCTCGATTCAGGAAAACGTGATCAAAGACCAAACATTTTCCTGCTTTGCAAAACATCACTAGCAAAGGGAGTGCGGTGAAAACGCACAAAAGGTGTAGTTTCCGTACTAACTTCGGTTCAGTACCACACACTACACGTTTAATTCAAATCTGCTCACTATGAGTCACGCACAAAGTATTGAACTTTCATGTGGTATATAGTTGTGCCCGAAGCACGCAAAGAAGTTACACATGCAACGTGCTCAAGCTACAACATGAATGCAATGTGTTGTAGTTACAGTCAGTGGCGGGTTTAGGCGTGGGAAGTACAGTTGCATCTACGTTAAAAATCCTGGGGCCTCATATTGCACACAAATTTTGCCTAGATATTCGCATGTTGACATTAAACTACCAACACAAAGCGTTGCCGAACCAACGAAAGCTACATGTTGGAATTAGACTGTTTTGACAGAAGCCTCGGGTTTTGTTACCTATAGGTTTCTACCTCAGCTGGCTTTGGTTCGAATACACAATTTTATTCGTATGGGAATCCATCCCTGTGAGGCAACAATTATTTCAAGCTCTTAAGGCCTCTCCAGACAGAAGAAAATTTCGTGCGAAGCAATGCGTGACTGCGTACCTACAAGGTCAAAATTGCTGCAATCGTATCGTTGGTGTTGCATTAAGGACCAATACTGAAGTCGTTTTTACACCATACTGCGACTCCGTGCAGCCGCGAGCAGCCAGTCTGGTTAGGGCTTTAGCATTCAATGCTTCTTCTATAACTGCTCGCAGTTTCGTTTCATTTGAGTTAATATTGTGCCGATGGTATTACCATGCGCCAGTTAAAGTGGCACTATCACCGTTTGAAATTCGAACGAAAATACCGTGGCGCCATCTAGTGGCAATGATATTGTTAATCTTTATAGCTTGCTCCCTTGTGTACGAGGATGAACCAAATTTTCAGTCAATAATTAAGGATGTCGTGGCTTGTTTGTTTCCTTAAAAGAAATGCCGTTATACATTCCTTCGCTTGGTGCAAGCAAACGCTAGATGGTACTACATAGCGCTAGATGTTGTCAGATTTCGTCTGCTTTCAATCGGTGATAGTGCCACTTTAAGTTTTGCCATGCAATTAGACTATGTCTGTGAGCCAGTGACGGCGTCAGGGTGGGCCATGATTCTCCCCCCGCCCCCGCCAAATATTTCACTCTCCCCCTCCAACCGGCTCCCCCCAAACCCCAACACTCACGTCACCACCAGAAAATAAAATAATACAAAAAAACTTGCAGGCTAAACTCGAAATCACACGAATAACAGAGCTTTTAATTTATGTACACATATATATTTTAGCAACTTTGCAATATATATGTAGCCTAATTTATTTTGTGTGTTTAGGGGGCTTGTTTTACAAATAAATTGTACTGCATTGAAGCTTAAGTTACGTTTAGGTTGAATTAAACGGAATAATGTAATTGCCTTGAAAAAAATCCTTGGCCCACTCTGTTTCCATATGTGCCCTCTGCCCCCCCCCCTGACGCCATCACTGCTGCGAGCCGTAATTAGTTTGGTTAGTTTCGAATTTCAACTGTATGTAAGTATGCCCATAACTAATATAAAAGGTGAAAGGGCCTTTTTCGAAACTAAAACTAATTCAAAACGAACTGAGCCAACCATGTTGGAAGAATACTGCATTATCCGTCATGTAAGCTGAATCCAACATTGTTCGAAGCCTGGATTTCAGTGACATAATCGACGACTTCGCATCCCTGAAGTCACAAAAAGAGAAAATGTGGCATTCAGATGAGCGTGGAAATAAATACGTCTTTTTTTTTTTTTTTTTTCGCTCCTTTTTTTTTTTTGATGTTTGGGGGGGGGGGAGGGGCTCAGTTACCCAAACTGAACCCACACCAATGCAATGTAAATCCGGCACTGGTTACAGTTAAAGAAGTTACCACGCATCTTCCTACAATGTTACCATTAGAAACCACAAATTTATTATCTAATCAAATCCATCCGTTATCACAAAAAATAGAGCAATGATGTGCACAAGTCTTTAATAGGATTGCGTCACCAAACTGGTTCCGCAACATCCACATGCTTCATTATGTGTGTTTCTAAGCACCGTCTAACATTTCCATTCATTGTGTAAACTGTCGGTCGTCAGTTTCCTCTTGCTGACCTACTCTGCACTGAACAACTAAGACTGACAAGCACATAATTTTCCCATTTACGGTCTCTTTTACAACAGAGAAACGATAAAGCACACCTCTTTCTGTAGTTCCAATATGTTTAAGAAAATAGTACAAGCTAAATCTAAATAAGCATTCAGAAATTCTAGTGTGACTTTTGAGAAATTGGTAATTTGGAGGAAAAAACCTCAAAAGACTAAAAGAGAGAAGTTCAGTGCTTTAGAATAGCATTTAGGATTATGTGGAGGAGCAGATTCATAATTTCTGGGGCCAGTACAGGAGAAGGGCCGGGGGGGGGGGGGGGGGATTGCCCCTACTTTTCGTATAAAAAAAATTGGCGTTTTCATGCCGA
>JAHWFP010229659.1:0-13575 GCA_023313725.1 Lithobius niger | reverse complement strand
ATTTTGGACGACATGAGGAAGACAGGGACGGGTATGGTTAAAAAAGCAGGTCATTCGAGAAGAGTCGATCACAAATCTTACGATGATCCTAATGACTTGATAAAGGGACTCTGGCTTTTGTATAAATCTACTTGAAAAATATTAAACCATCACGGTATGAGTAGCACTTGGTAAAAGTGCAGCGAAATGAAAGCAAGCTGTGTCCGAAAAACCAGAAATATCAATCTCCCCCCCCCCAAAAAAAAAACAATGTACATAAGGCAACCATTGAAACGCGAGTGAAAATTTGACGTTTGAGAAAAACATGTACAGTGAAACAACATACATTAGGCACAAGGGAAAAATATATTTTTTACCATTCACACATAACCAAAGCAATAAAACTGTCATGTCTAATTACAACACATCATTTATCTACCATCTTAAGCCCTCGGAATAAGCTCACGGAGAATTTATCTTTCACCACTCAATACGAACAAAAACGTTTATGAGTATTATGGCGCCAATAAACTCAGTAGGACACGTACTCATTCATTCAAGTGGGTACTCGAGCAAAATAATTCTGAGCATAAATGTCACACAGAGGATACCTGCAGCCGGAATTATGTGCATAATTATAACATTGACAGCTATACTTTTTTAGATACATTTCCTGCATATGTCTTCCTCGATTAATATTGACTGGTTTAAACTGACTGAACCAATATAGCTAACTTGATAATCTTATAAACTCAACCATAATTGGTAGAAAAAATCACTTCAATTCAAACTTCGGATCTCTCTCAATTTTTTTTGTTTTGTCTGGAATTATATTTAACCTGTGTCACCAGAAATTGTTTCTAGTTCTTTTAGGTTGATTGATGTCAGGGAAACTACAAAAGAATTAAAAAAAACTCATGTCTCTAAAAGTGTTAGGCATCTATCATCATGTAAATAGTTGCGGGTTTTTATATTGTCCCAAATGATAGGTTCTACTGAGACAGGCAAACACAAAGGTTTACCTAACGTACCCAATAATACACAGTGCCCATGGTGACTAAACCTTGCGTTCTCTACAAGTGACTCGTGGCGGCCAAGCCACAGATAACATCTAATGTAGATATCAGCATCGAGCAAAAAACGAAAAAGATAGTTTTAAACCAACTCAACCTCTTATTAGGATGACAATAACTTTCCACCAAACAAAAATTTAAAAGGAGAGATTCGTTATCACAAATTACAAAATACCTGAAAGGGATGGGGGAGTATGTTGAAGAGACACAAGTTTTGCTAAAATATTTTCTACAAAAGTTTTAAAAATTATTTTTGCCAAATTCTTGTTGTTACTACTATTTCAAACCTGAAATTTTGTAAAGTAAAATTGTTGTGCATTTCTTTTGGAAATTTAAAAATTGCAGTAAATTCTCACCTCGAATACCATGGCTAAGCATTTATTCAAAATGTGACAATTTTCAAAATAAAGGTTTTCTTTCCAAAAGGGAACTTTTTGGTTAATTTTACATCCCAACCCACTAACAAAAGATAAAAAAAACTCTTTTTTTTTTTTACTTTTCTTTAGTTTGTAATTAGCCTAACTTAGGCATAGTAACATTTAAGTCCGAAAGGCAACGTAAATAGGTTTGCACCCATATTTAGTTCTTGGCAAGGAAGATCCACGGCCAACTATCTTATCAACACTACACGGAAATAAAATGTCAAGCTTAAGGACTCGCTTGTAAACAGCTCACAAAACGGCAACAAGCATGCTCTATATTGGGCATCGTAAAAGTTTGTAAAGGTGTTTTTCAAAAACTACTTGTGAAAAACGCGACAATGGAAATAAGAAGAAAGCCAAAGGTCATTTAGTTTTTTACTCTAACTTTATACCCAGAAACAGCCAACAGCTTAGGCATATATTTCTGGCTTACATTAGATTTTCTAAGTTAGCTGTCTCCAACCACCCCTACAAACCAATTTTTTTAATTTGATTTTCAAATCTTGCCACTATATTGTCCAAGACAACCGCCAAGCGGCATTCTGGTCGAAAGGAAGGTGTTATATATAACTGCACTAAAATATGTGCACGAAAATATGTGCAAAATTATTTACTCTTTCACAATGATTAACTATATTTACTACAATGACCGATAATTGTTAGGTGACGATAAAAAAGGAAGTTAAAAAGCAAAAACAAAACAAAAGCATAGACACATACACCATGTGAAACATACAGCAGAGGAGAGAGGTGGCGGATGGGAGGAGCAAAACATTCATACCGACAATCGATTGACACACTAGTACCTTCGGTTAAAATTTTGAACACTAAAACCCTTTAAAAAGATTTGCCAAACCTTTTCTCCTATATTCCCGTTGATTTAAAACTGTCAGGCTACATTTACATGGACAAAACCAGAGTAACTAAACAACAGAAACTTCAGCATGTTTGAGGCTCCATTCTACTAAATCTTAAACACCAACAAGGCACTACCAGCAAGTGGCCTTGTTGCTGTCATTCACATGGTATTCTCTACTGACAAGCCCAAACAAAGGTGAAACAGTCTACCTAGAAATCTCTGTGAGTGACAGCATCTTGATTTTAAGTGATCAACTGCTATTTATAGCCATAAACTTGGTGTCTATCATTTAGTAGAATGGAGCCACAAACAAACAAAAGTTTCTGCTATTTGGCCTGTCCGGTCTTGAGCTTGTTAAATTGCTACCAACAAGGTGCCTATGTTGCTAAAATGATACATCGTGATGTCAAAATCGATAAAAAAATTAACTAAACCGTGGAAATTTTGACTAAAAGTTGGGATGAGCCCCCCCCCTCCCCCCACCTCCCTCCAACCATTGGTCCAAAATATGCCAACTCCTACCAACCACTTACGAGATAATCATTACTTAGGTAGAAAGATATTGATTTAAAACTATCAGGCTATCTTAATAAAATAATATTAAAAAAGTGCCAAATTCAGTCAAAGTTTACAAAACCGCTAAAATTGCATTTAGTAATTTTTCATTGTGCAAACCAATAATTTAGTAAGACTAACGTAAAGGAAACTATAATATAATAATATAATATATGATTATATTATAAATTAATAATTATTAATATAACAATATAATATAAAACTACTTATCCAGGTTGTCTTCATCCCTCTCTTGGTCCGGGTGGTGACTTCTTGAGCATAACCTTCTTTGGCAGACGCCGACTTAAGAATGACTGAAGTTCAATCTACCATCCTTTTATACTTCCCGAAAAATAGATCAAATCCATCTCGATAAACTTTCTCAGAGAAATTCTTTCCCAATCAGTTGTGTGCATGCCTAATGAAATATTTGACTGGAAAGGTCAAACACAAATTTATTCGAAATGTCAAGGACAGAACAAAAAAATTATTTTTTTTCACATAAACACTGGAAGACGAGTAAGCTTATCTGATCTGAAATAGATTTCTTCCTTATACGTTAGAATTTGTTAGTTTAACGTAATATTACGGATTAAACAACTTATTTCTCACATAAAAGAATGTTTTTTGTAAGATTCTGTTATTTGGTGTCTGCCCTACTGCAAACTCGCATCCACCCGCTCCACCCACTCAGAATCAGTTGTGCATAAATACTCAGAATGCATGCACCACCACCTGCACAAAAATACAGGTGGGAAAAAATACTCGAGGGGTTTTCTGGGAGGGGGTCTGTTCAAAAGGGCCTGTTTTGCGCCATATACTATACTACTTCTTCATCTCCGGAAACCTTCATTGGTTGTTCTTGATATGTAGAACCGAAGTGCTCAGACGGGACAGAGCTGGCATTCGGGTCCTTGACCAACGAGTTATGTCAAACCTTGAATGACAATCGCATTGGTCGGATCACAGAGTCGCTGTGCCTTGGCTTGGAAGTCAGCTCTTGGTGTTAAGGTGACGTAGGGGTTGCCGGAAGCGAATACGCAGTATGCTGGATCAGTTGAGAGAGCTTGTACGTCACTGCATCTGAGGCTTGAAGACAGGGTTATGAGAAAGACAGTTTTTCTCGTTAGGATGGGGCTGTTTAGGAGCAATTCGTAAGGATGCTTTAGGAGGGTGTTCAAGATGATGGATAGTTATCAGTTTTGAAAGGTTCGTTTGATTGCTGGTCGTTCCATTTGAAATGACTTGATTAAGGCAGAAAATTTGTAGTCATCAAGTAGATGGTTGCTTCCTGCCACTTTAAAGACTGAGTTGAGTGCAGATCAGTATACCAGGATTGTGGAGAATAGCGTGTTAGGAAACTTGAGCAGTTCGGCAACAGAGGGATCGATTGGATTGGTCTTCCTTCTGTCATACCAACGAAACCATCTTGTCCAGTGGCTGTTGTAGATTCGGTTAGTCGAATTCTTGATTGCCAGACTTGCAATCCTGAATGCTTCCTCTTTATGAATGTCTGCCTTTCGGAGGAGTTAGATGATAGTAGCCACCTGTGCAGCTGTAGTGTGTTGAGTTTTGGTGGGTTTTGTGGTTCCTTTTTGTTAAGTAAGAAGGTCTTCTGTCAGTGGAAGTTGTCTTGGATCGTTTATGAGAAGACTCAGAAGGAGTGGGAACCATTCTGCTGCAGGCCAGTTCGGCGCTATTCACAGGAAGAGGCTGCCTGATTGTTGGATCTTGTCCAGGATATGTGGGAGCAGCTTGAATGGTGGAAAAAGGTAGGCATAGAGGAGCTGACACAGGAAGGTCAGTGCATCTACTGCTGTTGCCTTTTTGTCCGGGGCTGGACAGATGAAGAGGAGAAGTCCAGCATTGTGCCTTGTGGCAAAAAGGTCTATCATTGGAGTGCCCCATGTGTTGAAAAGTTATTCCCAGATGGATTTCTTTAGCGTCCATTCTACAGATGGAGGTTTCTTACGGGATAGAGAGTCTGAAACGTCATTCCTGCTGCCTGGGATGTCAAAGGGGAGGACCATTGTGTCGAGTTGAATGCAGAGGTGGAAGATTTCGGAAGTGATCTGGAGTAGTATCCTGAATCTTGTGCCACCTTCCTTCCTGATGTATGTCACTGCGGTTGTGTTGTCGGCTTGGTGAGCCAACATCACACCTGGAAGTCTCCAGAACCTGGACAAAACAAGACCAGGATCACATCAACATCCTGGAACTCAGGGCAGTCTTAAAGGCCCTGCAACACTTCCAAAACCTTATCAGGGGGAAGGTGATTCAAGTCCAAGCCGACAACACAACCGCAGTGACAAAGGCTCCCCAACCTTCTATGGACGCATCGGTCAGTAGAAGGAGATTTGGTTGAGGTTCTTGCAGTGGACTGTCTGCGAGAGGGTGTGAACATGTGACCAACATAGTAGTGTTTCTCTGGGGAAGTTTGGTATGGACGGGAGGCATTGACTAAGTTGGATGGAACTGTTCGGATCCCCATGTGTCGATGCAGAAATGGTGGAAGGGTCTTGTCATCCATCTGCCATATGGGATGAGGTTCGCCATTGAATCCATTTTTTCTATCAAGGAATTCAATCCCGTAAGATGTTGATAGAATCGACGTACGTGATGTATGATGTCTTCCTTCCTGTCCACTGAAGGTCGGATGGTTGCCGTTGTGAGGTTGAATTCCACTCCTAGAATGATGAATTTCTGAGCTGGTTCGAGTCTCAATTTCTTGAGCTTTGCCCCGAAACCTAACTGGTAGAGGAGTCGAACCGTGTAGTCCATGTTTGACAGGAGTTTTGCTGGGTCTTGGCTGTTTAGGATTCAAACGTCCAGGTAGGTGCTTGCTTTCATCTGCTTTTGGTGGAGGTGAACTAGGATGGGTTTTACTACCAAAGTGTAAATTATGGGAGCATCATTAAGGCTGAAAGGGAGGCAGCAGAATTGGTAGACTTTGTCTTGGTACAGGAATCGAAAAAGATGTAAAATGTAGGCATGGATAGGGTCATGAAGATAGGTATCTTCTAAGTCTGTTGAAACAGTCCGGTCGTTGGGCTTTAGTGAGAAGCAAATTGATTCCAAAGTCTCAGTCTTTTCCACATAATGGTTTAATGGTTTTAGGTTAAAAATCGTTCTTCTTCCTCCTGATTTCTTCAGACTGAGGACAATGTGGCTGTAGGACCCTGGTCCGTATGGGGAGTGGCACGGTTCAATTGCCTTTTTTCGAGAAGTTCGTTGATTTTGGCAGTTAATTTGGGCATCGGGTGTGACGCGTGTTCCCATGGTAGAAATTGAGTTAAAGGTAGTTTCGAGGTGAATTTCAGCAGAAAACCGTCTTGAATGATGGAAAGGACTAGTTGATTTTTGGTTAGATTTTCCCATGCTGGACGACGGTGATGCAAGTGAGCACCTACCAGGTGCTTGAATTGATTGGTGGCATCATTGATCCCTCTTTCTATTACTTTTAGTACTCGGGGGATAATTGTCGACTTCTTTTGTCAGTGGGCGATCCTTTGCTGCTGCGGTTTCCATTTTCTAGGAGTGGCTCCTGGATGATTGGTTGGACCGAAATGATTGGTTGGAATGGGTGGATGCATTGTTTTCTGTCCGAGAGTAGTTTGGATAGAAGGTGTTTTGCTCGTACTTTGGCCAAGACTCGTAGGGGCGTGAGTTGGTGGGAACTTGGAATGAGTGGGATTTTGTACTGCCCTTCGAGCCGGTGTTCTTTAATGGCTTGGGCTTTTTTGAAACATCACGATATGGTGCAAGGTTGGGAATTTGACCATGGAACAATGTGTCAGATTCGTTCAAGATAAGGTTCCTCAGTTTGAACTTGGTAAAGTTGTTCAGGTTTGAGGTCGTGGCCAAGGCATGTTACGCATTAGAAGCGTGTTGTTAACCAATACACGGGTGAACCAATTGAGGGCATGGTAAGTTGAAAAACCCGTTTTCTGGAACAGTTGAGGAATTAGGTTTGGCAGGTCTTTAATCTCGGATGATGAGGGATCAGATGAGTTTCTCACAGAGAGCATTAATTGCAGTGTTTAAAATATCAGCTTGGGTTTCAGCTCGTAGCCCAGATCGGATGCACTTGTCGGTGTAGAGGAGAACAAAGGTTGCTATTTCTGCACGTCTAGGTAGGAAAAGTGTGGTTCCGAAGTCCATCTTGACTTCTGCAGTTAGGAATTCTAATTCTGGGTAGGTATCAAAACTTTAGGATGCCGTTGCACCGTCACCTGTAGATGAGAAGAAGGTCGTCTCACAGCTTGGTCGAGGTGCAGGGAGTTTTTTGTCCAGTT
This sequence comes from Lithobius niger, assembly GCA_023313725.1. Lineage (NCBI taxonomy): Eukaryota > Metazoa > Arthropoda > Chilopoda > Lithobiomorpha > Lithobiidae > Lithobius > Lithobius niger. The sequence goes on along the minus strand of JAHWFP010229659.1, from coordinate 6,392 downwards.
CCAAGGGGTCACCTCAGCCCAGGATGATGCCGCCGTTGCAGAGTAGGCAAGTGAGCAAGGTTGTCAATTGATCCAAAAGAGGCTGTTGTTTAATGTTCTTCTCCTGTAAGGCAAACCTAAAATCTGTTATCAAGCCACAGTTGATAACCGGAAATTAGACGATTTTGACAGCTTGTACAGGAAACAGTCTGGGATGATGTGTTCTGCAGTCTTCAGGAGATCTGCAAGAGGAATTGTAGCACTGTCATCCGAAGACGGGTCCAGAAAATGGATGCACCTAATATTCGAGGTGGCACGGCATTTGAAATCACATTCTCATTCACATTCGCATTCTCATTCGCATTTGTCATCGTGGTCGAGGACGGCTGGTTGACCAGGTGGATGGCAGTCAGGTCGTGGCTATCATTTGCATTCACATTTGCATTTGATATGCTTTGATTCAGAAGAGATGTGGAGTTGATGTTGGATCCATCCAGATCAGGAACGTTGGGAATCGGGACAGCGGCAATGATCAACAAGTGATGGGTTCACAGCCGGAACGTCTTTGATTGCCAATGAGTTGAAGAGGAGCGAATGTGGTTAGAATATGACGTGTTGGCAACCTACTCATCGGTCCACTAAACACGTTCATTATCTGAAAAGAAAAATATAATATAAGATCATTACACATATACATAACAAGAGATTATTTACATAAGCATAAACGAACTTATCAAAATCAGCTTTTGCCTTTAAAAAATTAATAATGCTGGTTAGCACAAAAAGCTTTTACGTCTCTTTAAAATATAAAAGGTATAAAAATATCCGCACACTTTCGATTCTACTTCCTGTAAAGTTTTGTTATTTCCACCAATCTTTTCCGCATCTTCTCTTTAAATGATGAAGTAAGTCGCCAGTCAGTGGAAACAAGTTTATCACACTCATCTAAACCAATTACTCTCCATCATTTAACTGTGGAAATGTGATTAGATGGAAAAAACCTAGAAATGTCAAAAAGACATAATCGATTTCAAGAGTATTCATTACTATTATTCGGTAGAAAGTTTGTTCTTTTTCTCATCAATTTCCATTAAAGACTATTTTTCACCAAAAAACGTCACGACCAGCATTCGTTAAATGTTCGTGTGCTGAATCATTTTTTTTATCCTGAAGCATATCTGAGACAATTTCTACTCCTGAACTTAAGGCTGTACACTTTAAAAAAGTGGTCACACCCGACTTACTCACTGTTTCCTTTTGCGGGGGTTTGACCCTCCTGAATGGTCTTGGTGTCGTCGGCCACTTACGGTCCGGCTCTTACTGGTTGATTGTCGCCATCTTGATGGTGTTCGTCGTCGGTTCCATCTTCCGCATGACATCGCGCGTCAGTTGGGCAATAAGTCTGTCCTCCTGTCCGGTGTTTTTCAATTTTTGCAGGAGGTACAGATGTATGACAAGATTTAGATTAGGGGTTTAAATAACATCTCTGTAATGTGTGGTGCAGTGGCAACCCGGACCACTGCACTGTGACTGAGGTTGGCGCTAATGACCAAGCTGTCGACGCCTCATTCCCCCCCACTTTAAAAAACAACCTATACGCTTCAAAAATAGAATTGCTGCTTGCCCTAAGCTACTTAGAATGCTACCTGACCGATAACTGGACCGGAAGTGATATCCAATATACATGAAAGTCCCCTGACTGATAGAGATTTTTAGTACTCAGTTAAGGTCATACATGTGTCATAGAGTGAGTGAGGAGGAAGGAAGGAAGTGTGGTTCTTATATTCCATTACTGCTTGTGGCAACGTAAAACTAACACCCAGACTACTCTTCCATGATTACCAAATTCTATTTACCTTCCTCCGTCATCTACCAAATATATTCAATAAATTGAAGAGAGTTTGATTGTAGAGGAAAATAATTAATCTGTTATATTTTATGCTGCTTACTTCACCAACATCGCCACGAATGGGAACGATTCTTAATTACTGAACATGTGAATCGGCTATACATACTGAGTTTGTATAATGTCAATATTCAGTATACTCGTAATGACTGAATTTTTCTATAACAGGAGTTTTTGTAGTCAAATCCATTGTCAACTCCTCCTTATTGGGAAGTGAAAAGAAGAACGAAACCGAAACGGGCAGCTAATTGAGGAGAGGAACCATATAAAGCCTAACACACAAATCAGTCTCTGTCTGCAGTTGTCCCAGACGTGAATGACTGCTGAAGTTTCCTGTGTCTCGCAGCCATCTTTCGCACTAGTAAGTGATTCGGTAGGCGATGTGGAAAACAAACATGGAATATGGCAGCGGTTGCTGTAAGATTCCTTCTACATTCCCCATAAATCACCACCATTACAAATTGCATTACAAATTGCCATTACAAAATTGTGTAAAGGGATGTAGAACTCATGGGCACCGGACAATTAGGCACCATAAACATAGGTCCCCAAATTTAGGCACTGGACGAATAGGCACTCGGACATTTAGGCATGTATCTTTTATATCGTTTGTTTTAAATCTGGGACACTTAGTCGTGTGGACCGTTGGAGAAGTTTTTGCATTTTTACCAGAAATTTTTTTGTGGTAAATAAATGTTCCAAATTACGATGCGGCTAACACATAACACCAGAGATACTACGGTAAAAAAGATGACAACAATATTTAGCAGTTTTGAATGCTACGAACAGTTTATAGCAAACTTTTTTTATCCCCAGCCCCCCAGTTTGACGACAATCCATCCCAATTAAAAAAACAAATTTTAAATTTGGTGCCTATTTGTCCGGGTGCCTATATCTTCGGGTGCCTATTTGTCTGGGTGCCTTTTTGTCCGATTGTCTATTTGTCCAGGGCCTAAATTGGGGTGCCTAAGTGTCCGGTGCCTAATTGTCCTGCGCCCATGTGTCCGCGTACCTGTGTAAAGAGCCATATTAAACACAAAAGAAGGGTGGAAAGTATGAGAGCGTCAACTAACTCCGGTTATGGGCGCCTACCTAAAAGGTGCTCATAACAATTTAGGGCACCTGCTTACAGTTTAGGCCACGCACTTAAAGTTGCTAAGATAAGTGATAACATACAATACCAAAACCGGACAAATTTTGTGAAAGGTGAAGGAAAAGGCACGTTAATGGAGAAGGTCAACCTTGCTAAATGGAACTAAATGCACCTAGAGCTACAAAACAGAAAATGTAAACCTAGCTAAAGGTTTCAGCTAAGGATAGAACTTAGCATAGTTCCTCGAAGACTAAGTGCAATAGTGCATACTGTGTTTATTTTAGTTGTCATTACTAGTTTCACAAGGGAGGTCAGCCAGACAAAATATCCCAAGGTAACGTGGCAGGGGTGGACTGAATAGGTTAGTAACGCATTGCATTGACGTTAAAGGCTCGACTCCGAGTTGAAATGCAGACATGTGCAGTAGTGCCTAAAAGGGAAAGGCTGTTACTCCACCCTCCACTCGAGGTGTAAATGTTCGGATTAACTGTGAGCACACACGGTTAGTTTTCATGTTTAATCTAACGTGAATTTTCTTTGCACTGCCTTTTCTACATTAATTTCTTGCTTTAAGCCTGCCTACCCCGGTGTTTTGCAGTGCAGTTTATACCACTATCTTTGACTGACTGTAACTCCTTTACTTTTGGTCATTTCACTCTGTTTATTGCTTGGTATTGGTGTGTGGTTCTCTACAATTTTCTATTTTACCTCGATCGTCAGGTTTGCATGGTTTAGAAATTAGGGACATATCAAGGTCAGTCACTCACGCATGGTCAAATAGCCCCAGACCACTTTGCAAGTGTGCTAACCTATTGTTGAAGGAATGTTCATTGCTTCAAAATACTGGCCCGTGATACGGACTTCTGACTCACCCTGTATAACATTTCTTCGGTAACAAAAAAGAAAGCATTAGACTGTTACTACTTCATGGTTAGCTTCAATTAATTTTTTTAAATAGTTGTAAAATATTATGTTAAGACCTACAACATGGTGATGATTTAATAGTAGTGAGTTGTGCGATTACCTGCTTCGGTACAAGTTGAAAAGTTTTATTTGCGTTTGTTAACATGACAGTTTACATGCAACAGTGAGCATTACTCTCAATAAGTACCGTAATCTACTCAGAACTAAGGTAGATTTATAAGAGGACTGCACTAGGCTAAACCTGTAACACTAGGTTCATTTTTCTATAAAAATAAATAACAACAATATTATACCAAAAAAACTAAAGCATCAAAACTCAACCACAAACCGTCAAAAGGAAATATTGGAATGCAGTGTTAAAGGTTTTTCACGCACCAGGAAATGTTTCACCTCTCCTTTCACATATTCCATCCAATTACCCTTAGAGGTAGATTTAAAAAGCAGTTGGGCACTAAGCTGACTATCAGGGTACGACGATCTAATGCTTACAAGCTTCTTTATGGTGAAAGGTTGCATCCAAACCCTTACCGCCGTAATCTGTGTTTGTGTCCCTCTAAGGTTTCACGGTTGCCCACTTGGTTCATGTGTGGTGCAGTGGCAACCCGGACCACTGCACTGTGACTGAGGTTGGCGCTAATGACCAAGCTGTCGACGCGCCATTAAGCCTCATCTCCCCCCCCCCCTCCCTTGGTTCGTTTTGTTTGTTAATGCAAAACAAAACGACATATCCATATTAGTGATAGTTGTCTTTCTCTCCACGGAGAAACGTGTGGCCGAATGGAGGAGCAAGACGAGTCTACAGTAAAGGAAAGACAAAATAATAATAATATTAGCCATGCGAGTAAAGAGATCAGGGCCGAATACTTGACTGAATTGGATTTTGTTTTTCTGGGTGTTTGTCTGATTGGGACTGGATAACGTTTGCAATTTTATCTGGTTTGGTTGAAATTTTATGACAAGGAAGCTTTGTTGCAAGAAGTGCACGAGTTCAAACACGAAATTCCTGCTTCAAATATATTTGGAGATATACGGGTTTGTCATTGGATGACTAAGCCGATTATTAATATCGGCAGTAGAGGAGCCCAAACTATAAGGCTGGTGGCCGCGAGCAGTACATCAACAACGCAACGTTATATGCCATATTGCAGCATAGTGAAAGTTCTTTTAGTGTGAGGAATGCAGAAAATAATAACAAATAGTAAAACAAATATGCTATTACTGCAAATTTCAGACGTTTTGAAACAATACGGTCGCTTCTTTTATCATTTCTACAGCAAAACTCGCGCATGGTGGCAGATCTTGGTGTGTTCATAAAGATCAGTGTTGGATTCGTGCGCTTGCTTAGGTGTTTGCTTGCTTCATATTCAAGAATTGCTGTGTAAGATGGAAATACGAATTGTGATCTTCAAAACTCAATTACAGTATATGCTTGGAATTACCATAATATTTTGAATTTTCATATTTTTTGCAATTTTTTTTCGTAAATTCATTTTACTCGTTTTTTGGCAAGCCATTTCATGTGTGAGTGACAGCTGCAAAATTGCTATTCATCGATTTTACAGAATTGTATAAGCGAGGCTGAATCTTTTGAATTAACGAATCTAAAGATGCTACCTTGCCTTTACAATTCTTACAAATCGATTGCTACGTATTTTTTCTCTTGACATGACTTGAGAAGGAGAAGACGACACGAAATGTCTTTTTTATTAGCAACCGAAAACATATGCATTTTAAATAAGAGCAGGGTGCTTTTGAATTGAGCATGTATTGTCCTGCTTTGGAAAACAAAAATCCAGCTGAAAAGACACCGATTTTACGTCTGCCAAGTTGGGTCAACCCACTGCATATGTTCATTGACTTTACTGCAGTTAAAACAGTTTTCTGCAGTTGTTAGGTTGTAGAGAGTTGTACATTCACATATCTTAAGACCAAGTGAGTTCCACTTTACAAAGTTAAGTTGGCTTCCACCAGTAGCTCACTGTAGCCAACAAATTGCAAACTGTGGTAAGCAATGGTGTCTTGGCACAAAGGCATGATGCATGCTTGCGAAACTACTTCTGTTTATTTAACACAGATGCAATTTAATATAATGTATCAAAAATACACCGCGTCCACCATTAGCACTTTCAAATAACGTATTTTGCAAACCTAGATCAAGAGTCCAGTGCACACAAACGTTTTTATAACTATGAAGACTGTAGACATCCACCAAACGAGATATAAGCAGCATGTTGTTTGGCACTTTAGTGAGCCAACTTAGTAGTAAGTGACAAAAGAGAAAAACAGACCCTTTTGAACAGTCCCTCCACCCCCCCCCCCACCGTGCCGTCGTACAGGAAGTCACAGGAAGTCATTCAGATCAGTAAGGAGGTTTACTTGAGTGGGCGATTTAATTGAGTGGGATTTGGGAAAAACAGTCCCTTTTTGACGAATTAGCAACTGCACGGTACTGAGGGACGAATTAGCAAAACAACGTGACGAATTAGCAAC
>JAHWFP010229657.1:0-13413 GCA_023313725.1 Lithobius niger | reverse complement strand
TGCATTAACATTAAATTTGTAGCGAGTTTTAACCTGTAAATTGGGTGAGTCACAAGTGGTTGGTAAAACAATCCTTTCTCATCTCTTGTACCCTATTGAGAACAAGGAAAACTATTTAATATTATTATTATATGAGAATAGGTTGCATCAGATCCGTATAGTTCCAAAAAATTAAGACCGAAAAAAAAACGAAATTTTCGTCTAATTTTCCTCACTTTCTTAAGTTTATCATCATTTGGGGAAGTAGACTCTTCTTTCTACAGAAATCAAACATGTGTACACAAGTATATGCTTTCGTGTTCAGTATTGTATATATGAGTCTTCTCCTAGTATTTGTCCAATCATTATCTTCTTTTAAATTCGGAAAATAATTTTTTTGTTTTGTTTTGAAAATTCCTTCTTTGTTTTTTAGTATCTAACAAGTGGATTCATGAACATGGTCAAGAGTTTCGATATCCATGTGGTCTTAGCGAGGAAGACTGACCATTTCGAAAGCGATGACCGAGGCACGTTTCGGTATTAGCCAGTTCTCTAATTAGGCCTACTTCCAAATCAAGAACTTATTATTTACATAAATGCTTAAACAAGTGTGGGGGGGTGGCGTGCACGATTATCGTAAAATCAATTATCGTATACTTAGGAATTAAAATGTTGAACTAAATCTGTAGCCCTTATTTAAATGAGAACACTTCTCTCTTTTCATCGTTGTTTTATTGACATAACTAGGTTTGCTGGATTTCTAATGCATACTATATAGACTGCTTTATTAAACAAACCTGGGACGTTATTACACCATACATTTAAGAAAATACTTTGTGTTGATTCAGATAACACTTGTATATATACAGGCCTATAATGTGTATAGCTTATCTTCATGTATTAGGCTAGTTAAAATAGGTCTAATGACGTTGTGTAATTCATCAAATTCAAGAAGGTTGAAATACCACAATCGCAAAACAACCACAATAATTTTATGATCGAAATTTTATTATCGTCCACGAGACAGCATCAACAGCAGGAGACAAATTAATACAGACGTAAACCTATCTGTAATTATTTTATTTATTAATTTATGATTAACTGAGCCCGTTTGGCTTTCCGTCCTGTTTCAACAGAAGACGTCAGAGTGAACCTGTTCAAACTAAATTCGCCCAAGAAAGGCTGTAAGTTACCAGAACAGATAAGGAAAACGAATGGGATCTAAAATCCTTTATTTACTTTGAAGAAACCAGTGAAGATACCTTTCTTGTGACATGTGTAACGATCGTTTTATATGTTTTTTTTTTCAGTATTTCTGTTGTTTGTCAGTATTTTTTTTATTACCGAAAACCTTTTCACCAATTATCATATACAGCTGATGAAGCCTTTTTAACTGAAATTATTGTAAATTTCGATGTTTGTAGGTTGTATACCGATTGAAATTGACAAGTTGCGTTTTTATTCAATTTCTGCTGTAAACTGACTGCAGTGTATTTTTCAATGTAAATTCAGTGTGTATGTTTATTTCGTTGTTTACTTAGAATAATATAAGTATAAAAATTGCACAAATGTTAAGTTAATACCAAAACCTAATACATATTGTTGAGCGTATCAGTTATGTTATTAAAAAATATCGTAAAGAGAACGACGAGGGACCATAAAAGATAACGTAAACTTAAAAGGACATGCTCTACCAATGAGAATCGCACTACAAGGCTTTGTTTATCAACCGTTATAAAGTACTTTGATATATAAATCATTTGGTCGCTAGAAGGTACTCTGCTGTAATCGTGGAACTATCAATTGCCAAATTCCCATTCCCTCGCCTTTTTCTTAGGGGTAGGTTTTCCTCTTCTTCATTGGTAGTCAGGGTGGTGCGCTGCCTGAGATCAGATCACTGCCCTCAGTGAAGTATGGAGCTTTAATACCAAACGGCCTTCGTCGTCTGTATCCTAACACCAACCCACTGAGCGCAATGAGACCTAAAGTCCTGAGACATGCTGTTTTGTTTTCTTTTTATGGCAAAATACTGGGACTGGTGTTAGTGCATGGCATTCATGTCTTCCAGTATTTCCTCTTACCATCTCTTTGTGGTAATAAAAACTCGTCCATCTCTGACAAATGTACTTGGCAGGAGTTTATAACAGGTATTGTTTTAAGCAGATTTATTTTGCCCTCGTTGCACTGTTTTTACAGCTTTTGCGAAAAGCTGTAAAAACAGTGCAACGAGGGCAAAATAAATCTGCTTTAAACAATACCTGTTATAAACTCCTGCCAAGTTTTCGCAGTTTGAAATAAGACGGATGTCAAACATGCTTGTTACAATTTTCCTTATAGCAGTATATTCCTTTATTTGTCGTAGTTCGTCGGCAGTGTGTTTTCCTCTGTTGAAATGTCAGTAACTGGCGTCTTGTCACTTTTGGTGTTCCTCAGGGGTCTGTTCTTGAGCTTCTACTTTTCAGTATCTATATACATGTCTGACTACCCCAGGGTTTTCATTTCTGATAGCTGCAGTTATGCTGATGATCTTTTCTCTCTGCCACACTTCAAACTGTACTGATTGCATTGTTGACTGGGTTACTAACCAATAACCATGACCTTGAAGTAACCCCAATCAATGTATCGCTGTGCATTTTGGCCATAGCAACCCACATCAGCCCTACTGCATTCTTGCTAAAATCCTTACTGCAAAATCAGAGCTCCTCGATCTTGGAATCCTTGTAGACAGTTCTCTTAGGTTCCGTCGTTATGCTGACTTTATCAGTGGTGAAGTTCTGTAAAAAGCCTATCACATCTTGAAGTCTTTTTTACAATTACCCACTCACTTGTTTTGGACTCTGTACAGTGACTGCCTTCCTTAAGCCAATTCTCGAATATTGTTCACAGGTCAGTAGACCTTGCTAATCGTCTTTTCTTAATCGACTTGAAGCTGCCAGTGTCGATTGACGAAATGGTGCAGGCCCCTTAGACATATTTCCTTTGGCCTTAACGGTAACTACGGTAAACTGTCAACTAATGTCACAAGTCTGAAGTCCTCCAGGCCAAAATATACAGCACGACAGATAGTTTCACTCAAAACGTCGCAATAACTCTAGATTTACACCTTAGACCTTGACAGTTATGATATAGAGTATTTTTTGTTAGATTCTGGGTCAACACTCTCAGTGTGATCTCCCACTGTTACGAATAAATTGACCGTTCAAGGTGTTCCCGTATACTAGCGATTATGGAATTTGAATTGGTGACCTGCGTGTCACCAGTTTTGACAAACAGGATCGCTGCTTAAATTGGCCGAAATGCCCAATGTCACCCAAAATCTTTTACCTGAATCCAGGCTATTGTGCTCAAATTTTAATCTAGACATACGCTAGTGTGTCGTGCCATGTTAGGCAACAATCATCACAACAAACATCAAATCAATTCAATTGTCGAGGTTGTAAACCATTGTAGCGCGGCGCCATAGCGTCAGTGTCTTATATCTTGAAGCATAGTTGGGCACATTTTAGGTACTTGGGGAAAATAATAATGCGGTATAAAATATTAAATTGTGTTGAAATCAAGAGCAATGACCCAACTGACGAAAATTAACTCGTGTAGGAATGCCAGCTAAGCGGCTTTCAATGTAAAATCTGACCCTCAATAACGTAGAAAATGTGTAACTAGCTAGCTCTAGTAGCTAGCTAATTCTAGTACGCTCATCCCCACATTAATTTCCATAGGGTGATTATTCATCGATACCGAGATAACGGGAAGGCTTCCAGCTATGAAATTGGACGAATGGTTGCAGTACGATACGAACTGCGTACCTTTTATGGTTTGGAGCCTAGGGGTGTAACGAGGATGGCGTGGGATGGCGCGTAAGTACGAAAATATTGTTATAACCATTGTTAGTATTGTCAGCATCGTCTCTCATTGGACAACCAAAGTTCGGACAATGACAACATGTATACTAACTGCATGCCTAGACACACACTAGTGTAGCACGATAAATCTAAACAACATTGCCAAAGAAATTGTATTCACATCCAATTCACGAAAAATAAACCAACTCTAAAAACAAAGCAAAATCAACAAAGCAGTAGGGTAAGAACGCGATTGAGCTGTCCCTCGACCCACCCACCCACCCCAGACGGAAGTGACGTCATTACTCCCACTTCCGGTCACGTGATTAAAGTGGGGGTAATGACGTCACTTCTGGTCAGGTGATGAAAAGTGGGGGTAATGATGTCACTTCCGGTTTTCGTCTATCTGGAGGGGGTGGAAAAAGGGCCTTCTGCTACCTATTTTTTCGTTCTCAATCTGAAGGATGGTGGAAAAGTGCCTTTTGCTACATTTTTTCCGTCAATTTGGAGGAGGGTAGGAAGTGACATCATTACTCCCACTTTTTTAGTTTTCATCAATCTGGAGGATAGTGGGAAAGTACTTTTGCTACTTTTTTGCATCTTTTTGATACCTCCATGACTCTCAATTATGTGGTCACAGTGGGGTTAATGACGTCACTTCCGGTGGAAAAGTGCCTTTTGCTACCTTTTTTTTCGTTTTCATTGATATGGAGGAGGGTGGGAAAGTGTCTTTCGTTACCTTTTTTCGTTTTCATCGATCTGGAAGATAGTGGAAAGGTGTCTTTTGGTACTTTTTTTTTATCAATCTGTAGGAGGGTGTAAAGTGACGTCATTAACCCCCCCCCCTTAAGTTTTCGCCGATCTGGAGGATGGTGGGAAAGTGCTTTTGATGCATTTTTGTATCCTTTTGATGCCTCCATGATTTAATATTTGCATATTCAACCAGGGGGTAAGCCCCTCCACCAGCGTCGGCAAGGTTGCAGTTATAGGAGAGGTGGGTTGGGGGTGAGATTGGGAAGGGAAAAGGGGACGGGAAGGAAAGGGAATGACCGCCTTACCACCTTGGGTGCCAGGGATCCCCAATGGCATTGCCGGTCTATCATTTCATAAGCGTGCGGATTTTCCTCTTGTGAGCAGCACCCTTCTCCAATCTGGCCTTCTTTTCCTCCTCAGTCTCTCGTTCTTGAGCATTCCTCTTACTAGTGGCTTTTTTCTCCAATCTGGCTCTCTTTTCCTCCTCAGTCTCTCGTTCTTGAGCCTTCCCCTTACTAGCGGCTTTTTTCTCTAATCTCGCTTTTTTCTGCACTGGACACATAGTAGCCCATCTTTCTCTATCCAACATTCTTCGCCTAGCTTTTTCTTTTTCCTTCCACGCCACGAGATCGTTCAGCTTTATCATGCGGTTCTCTAGTACCGCGGATCGTCGCACCGATCTAATCCGCTCCTCCTCTCGTTTAGTATCGTTCAACTCCTCCTTCTCCTTTGAGATGAACGCTAAACTCGCTCTCTCCTCCTCCTCCTCGTTGGTCATGACGTCTATGTCGGAGTCGAAGTCGTCTTTGTACTCTCGCCACGTGCCGGAATCTCGTTGACCGATAGCTAGCGTATCTTCCCCATTGTCTAGGATAAAACGTTTGTCATCATAAGCTGAGAGGAGGGATTTCGTAACTTTCACCGTGCTGAGTTCGTGTTTCGAGCTGGCGATTTTAGTCCAGGTTCCTTTCGGTGCGGGAACTGGCATTCTTAGGGCGGATTCGTAATCGTCAAAGTCCAAGTGTTTCTTCACGAAAGATGTCTGGATGCCCTTAGCCTTCATGGATGTCTTCGTTTTCTGCGCTCTAATGGCGTACATTTTGGATCGTAAACCTACGAATTCTAAGATGGGAACGCCGGCCATCTCGTCCTTCATCTTCCCCAGGATCTGTTTGTTCGCCTCGAAGTACAAGGGATGATCTCTCGGATAATTGCTGGTATCGAAACGTTCACGGTCTCGCTTCATATCCTCGTACACATCGTCAGTTTCCACTTCGTAGCAGAGGCTGTTGGTGTCGGTAAACAGGAGTTTGGCCCGGTCCTCATACGTGGGTTTGACGTATTCGTAGTGGAATCGGAACATGGCCAATTTTGACAGTTCCAGAATACTGAACCCCGAGTACATCGGTAGATCGCAACAGACGCTCCTGACTCTGCGGTTGACCTGCACTAAATGTTCGTTAAGGATTTCGAACGAATCTGTGTGAGGTTGGGAGGTGTACTTGACAGCCATCTTGGGATCGGTGCACAGTTTCACGTTAACTCGCTTCTGCTTATTTTCCATCGTCTTGCCAAATACCGAGTTGTTTAACAGCTTAAAGTAATCCTTTTCAAAGGATGTGGTCGATTGCTGCCTTTTCTCCATATTGAAATTGATGTACCCTTCCATTCAGGGTTTCTGGTTGAAGCTCAGTACTCTTCGGATGCGACGAAGAATCAATCCGTGATGCAGGTAGAACTTCAAATTTTGGTAGTGAACGACGTAGTTCTTTTTGTGCAGGAGATTCGGCACGAGCTTGGCAGATGGTTTAATGTCGTGATTGATATCTTCCACTAGTTTTCGGGAAAAGGGTGAAACGAGTTCTTCCCCGATCTCGAGCTTCTCGGGAGCTAGGCGATAGTCGTTATGCGAGTCGTGAAGCTCCGCGGGGTATTCTAGGTCCACTTGGAGTATATATCCGACATCCGCATCATCCGACACGGTGTCAACATCCAAGGTCCGAATTTCTTCCTTGGTCAAGTAGCGGAATCCGTCGTAGGGGAGACGAGCTCTCGTAGCGAAACCGTACAAGTTATTCATATCCAAGTAAGTTATGTAAATGGAGGGTTTACCGGGATTGAAATTGGCCAGATGTTTGTTGTTCGCCTTCGAATATCTCTTGCAAATAAACGACACGCCGCCTCTGATGTCAGAAGTTTTCATGTTGTGTTTTACCGAGTGTAAAAACAACTCCAACTTGGATTCCAGCATTCTCAACAGTGCCGCCCAACTAAATCCCGGAGTAGAGATGTAGTAACAGGGATCCAACTTGTTGTTGGCGAAGCATATTTTCCTGAAATCTTCGAAGATGTCCGCGAGTAGGAAAACGTCGGTCATCTGGTAGATTTCGTGATAGGTGCCAAATTTCTTTACTTTCATCTTGAGCCACAGGTTGAGCGCTCTCACGTACTCCTCACCCGCCAACTCTTTGTCCCTTAGTCGAGAAAAAAAGTATTTTTGAGAGGGAAGCTCTTCTTTTTCGAAGACCGACATGTCGGTAACGTACTCGTAGGGGTAAACGCCCTTCTGGGTCAGCAGATCTACAACGCTCTCTAACGCGGTTTCTTCGATGAACCAAGAGGATTTTAAGCCAGAGTCCAAAGCTGCCTCGAGAATTGGGAAGCTCCTGCGGTGTTTCACCAAAGTATCCAGCGAAGCTTTAAGGAAATTCACGCTGTCTATGAATCAAATGCTTATCCCGCTGTTTAACCTCTTGATCGTCATACTCTGAAAACGCTCGGCATTCCGACCGATAACGTCTACCTGACCCTTAAACATGTGCACTGCGGGTACGAGAAGATGCATGTCGTACCCTTCTAGACCGTGGAATATGACTGGGATGGTTCTTTTTTCTCGAGTGTTGAGATTATATTTCGAGTGAGCCGGTGCTCTGTATTTTCCGCTAATATGACAGTGTGATCCCTAACTTTAGTGTTGGGGTCGTCTTTCGAAACCAAAAAGGGGAAGGGTTTCCGCAATAGTGCCAGATTTTGGCTTCTTTGTAACTGACCTGTTCGGCTGGGGAAAGATTGAGGGGTAGTATCCTTTTCTACACCTTGTTATAATATTGCGCTTCTTTCTTCGTGTGTTTATAAAAAACTTCCACTGTATCTTCTCCCAAGTAGTAATATCTCGATTAGCGATCTCCCCATTCTGACCGATCACGACATAACCGAAGCTGCAAGGCGTGTGTCGATGAATTCAGGTGGTCGAGCTCGTCGATGGTCCCCGTTGAACAGTGTGGATGGGCAGGAGTATATATTAGAAGTCGGCATAGATGATCCGAGGAAAGGGGTTTTGACGGTTAAAATGTCGAAACTCGAGAAAGTTGCCTCCTTGAGCTTTAAATCGGAGAGCTTGCGCAGGATTGATTTTGACGCATTTGTTTCGGTGAACTAAAAGCATCCACTCTATTCCAAATCCTGCAAAACAGTTTCGGCAATAGTATTTGGCGTGAGTCCCCGAGCCTCGATAACGTAAAAACGTAGCGATGTCCATAATGCTGCAGTAATGGGTGTTGTCCGCGTCACTCAATGAGAGAAGGTCGATGGGTAGTCCGTCATAGTTCTTGAAACTCTGAACGGGTACAATCCCTCGTCATCGTTAAAACCGACGATGTTGATCGAGAGATCGTTCAGCTTTTCAAACTTCTCAATTTCCTCAAACTTGGTCGGGTAAGAGAAAGAGCTAGTGTTGAGCATGTCTTTGAGCCCTTCGTAATCTTCGGGGTTAATGCTGTCTAACCCCAAACCCAATGATAGCGTAGAGTATAGAAAACATTTTGAATCGTTTAGATTTTGAACGTTTACTACCGATTTCGCCTTGGCCTCGAGTTGTCTAGGGAGTGGAACATACGACGAAGCTCGCATCGGTCGATACTCCGCCACTCTGGTGATCAAGTTGGTAATTCGTTTTATAGCCCAACCAGTTCCTTCCCTGGCATAAACGTCGATGGATTCTTGAATTTTACGGAATGCTTCGTCCAATACAGCGCGAATGTCATTCGGGTTGTATAATTCCGAATATCTGGAGCAAAAACCAGTCTCCAATAATGTCTCGTCTCTAAAAAATTCGATTCCCAAACAAAGCTGCACCTTATAATTAACCATCTGCTCCAGACAAATTACTAGCAGATTTTGCAAAGCCATGCGTGCAGACAGGAAGAAGCGAAGTAGATCACCGAATTCTTCTGACAGTGGCATTTCGTATCTTCGGTGACAAAGTCCATGTGTTCGTTAAAGGCAGTGATTGTTGAGATAATCGGGTAAATCGTCTACGAAACAAGCGCATTCTTCCCAGTCAGAGGTGTGATTCAAGCGTAGATGGTTTCGCAGCAGATGCTGTGTACGGAAAGTTTCTCGGCAATAAATGCAGGTGAAAACGGTTTTAATTTCCTTTTCTGAAACGAAAAATATAACTTCAAATTTTTATATATATTTTTTTTAAATATTGAGGAACAAAAAGTTGGAAGGATGGGAAAAAAATTTCTTGAACCGTTTACGAGTGCCATTTCATTTTAGACCTATAATATCCAGCTATTAGAAGTTTGAGTGCTTAAGAGGATAAACTGCTAATATTATCCGTCCAACTATTAAATTTTGAATCATATTCCTGTGCAAGTTTATTTTGTGCCTTACATTGTTACTGGAAAAATTAGGGCCTGGAGGTGAAATGGTGACCATGACAAGTACCTGTCCAATGCGGCATTACCCATCCTTTCTCCGGACTGTATACAACTCACAATTGATGCTGCCATTGCCAAAATCGTTCACCAGTTAGACATTTTCTATCAATACGATTCCGGTTGGGTGGTGTCAAAAATTGAACGTTGTGATATACACGTTGGAAAATACACTCCTCTCTCCAGTGGGTGTGGAACTGCTGTATTGGACAAATATTTAACGGACAAACACGCTGTAGTGAACGTTAAATGTAACGATAACAAATGCTTTATATATTCCATCTTGGCAGGGCTCTATCCTGCTCCTCACAACCCCAACAGAGTTCAACACTATACGAGGTACGAACACACACACAATTAAACTGGTATCAGTTTTCCCACTCCTGTACATGAAATACCCAGATTTGAAGCTCAAAATAACGTAGCTATTTACTTATACAGATATGAGGATCGTACCATCTTCCCTATCCATCTCAGCAAACGGGAGAATTGTCCTGAGGTGAAGCTTCTCTTGGTTCGGGGGCAGCACTACTGTTACATCAAGGGCTTTAATCGTTTAACTCATACTGAAAATACGTGATACGTTTGTCCGTATTGCCTGTCTCCGATCGTCACGTTGACTCTTTTTGATTATCTACAGGTCTTACGAAGCTCAACACGCGGTTATGCCTGAGAAAGAAAATGCGTTCATGCAATTCACACGCTACGACAGGCAACTGCGGCTTCTGTACGTCATGTACGCAAAATTTGAAACAATATTAGCACCCATTAACACTTGTCAGCCAAACCCATCATCCTCTTTTACCCTTAATATGCAATCGTGCGTTCCTTGCGGTGTTACTTATACTATCGTAGGTCATATTGGTGAAGTTCATTCGCAACGTGTGTACAGGGTTGAGGACTGTGTAGACGAATTTATTAGGTCCATAAAACACGAATACAAAGTCATGCAGTATATCAAGTATCAAAAATGTTAATAGCATACAGTGATGATGATTGCGCTAATTTTACTGCAGCGACTCATTGTTATATTCGTGATGAACAGTTAACGACAAGGTACGTGACCATTGTCATCTTACCGGTTGTTATAGGGAAGCCCATCATGACAAGTGCAATCTTTATTATAAATATAAAGGTGAGTTTCCATTGTATTCCATAATTTAAAAAAATTATGATTCACATTTTTAATCGTCGGGGGTTTTAATTATTTCAGTGATAAAAACATATCTGTCATACTTCAAAACACTGAACGCTATACAGCTATCAATGTTGGTACCTTTAAATTTATGGATCTTTCTATTTTTGTTGTCATCTCTTGGTAATTTGGTAGACACTGTTAACAAATTCCCCATTTTGGAACATGTTTTTCCGACCACTCATCATTTGTTAAAGAGGAAAGGCGTGTACATGTACGAGTATGTAACTGATTTTAGTAAGTTTGAAGAAACTCAGCTTCCTCCAAAGGAAGCTTTTTATTCTCGTTTAACCAACAGTCTCATTACCGACGATGGTTATTCATACCCCCGTACCGTTTGGGATGCTACTAATTGCACTATGTTGGGTTCCTATCACGACTTGTATGTTTTAGTAGATGTTGCTTTGCTAGCCGACTGCTTCGAGCACTTTAGAACCATTTGTATGAAGCAGTATCGTTTGGACTGTTGTCATTTTTACACCTTGCCAGGGTTAAGTTGGGAAGCTGCTCTTCGTCTAACTAAAGTTAAATTAGAGTTGCTTACTGATGTTGATATGTACGATTTGTTTAGTAAGGGAATACGTGGTGGGGTTTCCATTATTCCCAAACGGTATGCCAAAGCGAATAATCATCTGTTACACGATTTCGACGCTACTAAACCTGTTACTTAAATTATTTACTAGGATGGGGCGAACCTGTATGGCTTTTGTTTAAGCAAGCCATTACCATATTCAGGCTTTAGGTGGCTGACTGAAGAAGAGCTGGCGTCCTTGGACATACTTAGTTTACCCGAAAACATCACTACGGAGTATCTTTTACAGGTGGATCTCGACTATCCAGACAGAATCAACGATGCACACGCCGATTACCCCCTGGCAGCTGAAAACATCGAAATAATGCCCGACATGTTGTCACCATTTAACACTAACCTAGCTTCTCCTAGTCTCATAAACTTATTCCACATTTAGGTCCACGCAAAGATTATGTTTGTTATCACAAAAACCTAGTTTATTACCTGATACATGGAATGGTTTTAACTAGAATTACCAAAGGGATCAAGTTTACTGAACGAACGTGGCTTAAGCCTTATATAGGTTTCAATACTGACAAAAGGAAGGCTGCTATGACGGAGTTTGAACAGAACCTGTACAAATTTTTTTTCGAATTCGGTTTGCGGAAAATCGATGGAGAACGTGAGGAAACAAATAAACATTAAACTAACTACCAACGAGGCTAAGGCCTTGTGGTTGATGAATGCACCATCCTTGGATTATTTTGACATACTGAGTCCCGACCTGGTTTTATTTAAACTTCACAAAATACGTGTACTTCTCAACAAATCAATCCATATCGGGTTCAGCACGTTGGAAGAATCCAAGCTGCTGATGCTAAGTTGTCACCTGGATTTTACGAAGGAAAGGTACTGTGACAGGTGTCATCTTTTACTGACGGATATGGATAGTTTGATGTACGAAGTAGAAACACCTGCCATCTATGCAGGTATGGAACTCTCGTCGCATCTATTCGACACCAGCAATTACCCCAAAGGTCATTTTTTGTACAGTGAGCTTAACAAGAAGAAACTGGATACTTTTACTGATGAAACAGGTGGAAAGCCTATTTCAGAATTTGTTGGCCTAAGGACGAAAATGTATACATTTCAATGTGGTGGGTCCGTAAAAAGGGTTGGCAAAGGCATACATACGAATATATTAAAGGATGTTGTCATGCATGATGATTAATTGTCTTGTTTACGTCAACACGACACCTTTTCCTATGAACAGACATCAATTAGAAGTTTCACACACAAACTGTTTACTGTCCCACAAAAGGTCGGTCGGTCTTGTTTTGATACGAAACGCCAAATTTCACCTAATGGCATTAGAACGTTGTCTTAATATCATTATTCTCTTAGGTAGTCTTGTTATTTTCTGTATATACATTGGATGCTTTTGTAAATAAAGATTAGCCTACCATGAATCTGCTAATTGTAAATATGATTTAGCCAATGTTATTATGACATTATCATAGTATTATTATTCTGTATATACATTGAATGCTTTTTGTAAATAGCTTAGCTTTCCATTAATGCATCATTATTTGTTAGTATATTTGCTCTTTGCATGACCTTGGAATTGTTGTTGCTCGAATAAACACTGATACACGAGTTTGTAGTTGGTCTTCTTTCGTGTTTCACATGCGTTATTGTATTCCATTACTGACTATTTACATTCTCCCCAAGACTATGGGCATGGCCTTTTCGAGTTACACTTTAACTCAATTCTTTTTTGGGCGAGCGTATGAATGAAAGGAATGAAGAGGGAATGCCGAAGTGACTTACTTTTTAGTTAAAATTAATGAATTAATATATGTTTTATGGATAGTAAGGCTTGATTAACAGAACCTTTATTCAGTCTTCATGCATTGTTGTCAGTCGTGTGGCCTTCGACTTTCCGTTGAAACATGTTTATACACGCCTGAAACCGAAACTGACGCCATTTTGGGGTTCGGCCATCTTGGGGTCGTGACGTCACTTCCGGTGTGGTCACGCGACCTTCCCTAGTATGACACACCTGCGGCTCCACTTCAGTGCTAGTACCCAACATATTTACACTACTCCTGTAGGTCGTGCACAGAGTTTCAAAGTTACCTTGTACGAATATCCAGGATTTGGAAAAGAATCAGTGTTTGAAATGTTGTTCGAATCATTGTTTTATTTACGTAGTTTTGTCTGCATTCTGCTGTCTGTTTGCACCTTTATGCATTTTAAGTGTATTTTTTCCCCTTGATAAAGAGCTGGAGTTAGCTCGAAACGTCGGGTAGTGTTGACTTTGACATGTCCACTTTTGGCTTCTCTTGTTCAGCATACTTCGTTCCAGTGCTTACATTTTCCTAATGTGCATGCTGGCATTGCACAATCCTT